>MDKI01219191.1:0-25120 GCA_005239505.1 Nicotiana paniculata | reverse complement strand
TATTAGAAGCAATTGTAATAGGTACACATTGTTCAAGTTAGAGTTAACTTGAAGTTTGTCGCAATTAGCTAGAGGCTAGGTTGTTACAAAGGGAATAAAGTTAGTCCTTAGGATTACAAAAGAGTTTATTTTGTAAATGTTGTTTGGCTCAGAGTTGTAGTGAAGAGTTTGGGAAAATCCTACTGAGGAGTAGGTCGTAGTTTTTTCACCTTTTGAGCTAGGTGTTTTCCACGTAAAAATCTCTGTGTTTTTACTTTACTGCATTTATTATTCCGCACTAGTAGAAGTTGGAACACCAAGAAGAACCAGGTTCTTCAATTGAGACAGCACTCGAAAAATTGGACACCACACAAATCAAGCCCCCCTCTTGTGTTGTATTGAAGTATAAAACATCACTCCACCTCTCTCTACCCACTCTGACTCTAGTCCTATCCTAATTGGTGAAGAATATAACAAACCTAAGAATATCAGTATTCCTCCATTGTCGCCTGAAAAGCACAACGAGCAGAGTAAAGAGGAAAGTTTCGTTCCAGAAGAAAATCAGGGTCAGTCATCCTCTACAGTGGAAATACCTACGATCAGTCCAGAAATTGCTAAGGCAACTGTAGAAGGTTGTGATTCTACAAGTATTTCTGCTTCTCCTATTACTGCTTCTATGGAACCTCAAGAGAGAGATGTTATAGAAAACATGCTCTCTATTGCTGCTGAGGGGGTGATTGTTGATGATAATTCTGGTAAACATGAGTCTCATGGGGAAGAGACTCAGCCCTCTGTGAGGGAAGGAACACTTGTGCACTTTGAACAGCCCTCAGTAAGTTTGTCAGGGAAAGGAATCCTGTGGCAACTCCTGAGACACCTCCCAAGCGACCCACTACTAGGTTACAGAAAAAAGAGGCTCTTGAGTCTGCCCTCAAGAAGAGTAAGAGGAGTTGTAAGAAGAACATATTAGTCAAGGATGGACAAGTTATGGTTGATAAGGATATACCAGTTGTTGCAGTCGATGAGGAAGCTGTAGAGGAACCAAGTTCCTTAACTAAGAGGCCCCCGAGGAAGAAGCACTCTCTCTCTCTCATTCTAATACTGAGAATCCATATAAGAGTGTTGATGGTACATCTAGTGAAAAGTTGGTAAGGAGTTATAGTAAAAACCTAGTGAAATTCAGTGACAAGTTGAAGGATGTGGAAGTGGAAGTGTCCGATGAGAACATGCAAGTGAATTCTGGTGAGAAGTTTCAGTCCCATGGGAAGTCAGTGAAAAAAATTGGTGGATGATGAGGAACTCGATTCCTCCAAAAAGGCAAAAGGTGGTAACATCTCTGGAAAGGAAAGATTGAGGTACAAAAAGGTGTTGAGGGGTCGTACTTTTGCCCCTGAAATTTTTGATATGGCTAGAATGCATCAAGTGGTTGAGATGTGTGAGTTTCAAGAGTGGGCACACTTGTTCAACGTGGATGTTCCAAAAGTATATAAGTAAGAGGTATAGAGTTCTTATGCCGACCTCTTTACTGTTGAATCTGATCACATTTGTGCATTGGTGAATGGTGTCCACATTGTAATGGATTTTGCTGTACTGGGAGAGATACTCAAGGTTCCTGCTGATGGTTTGCCATCCGTCTGTGGTGCTTGCAGCTCTAACTTTCGAAATGCCATTGTCAAAGAAAGAGCATTGCAACAAGGGGAATTGGGTACATAAAAAGGCACTTCTTCAAATTTACCAGTTGCTCTTTGAGTTATTCAACAAAGTCTTGCTTCCTCGTGCTGAGAGGAGATCCATTACCTCAAAGGCTGATTTCTAGAACAGTGCGAGTGCATTGACAAAAGTGTAGGAGTAGGAAGCAATTCAACTTTCTCTCAGCTTATTTATGCCCAGAATCGCGCTACTGAAGAGATCAGGAAGTTAAAGGCTCAAAATGCTATATTGGAGACTCAACTGAGTCAGGCCCAGGAGGCACCAAGATCTTCCAGTTCTTCAAACTCATAGGTTGCCTGTCTGACCAAGGAAAATGCTGATCTCATGCAATAGGTTGAGAACCTAAAGGAGAAACTGCTTAATGAGCAAATGTCCGCCAATGCCCGGATGGATCTTGTTCTCAAACTTCTTGCCGCCTCTTCCAAACATTCCTCCTCTACTATCCCCTAAGCATATCCCCGCAGTGACCAGTTCTCACTTTATCTTATTTTATGTTGTTTTGATGATGTTGTGGTGTTTGTTTTTGTTTATTTTGTTGTGGATGGAAAATACTGATACTTTTCCCGAATGTAACAGTCCAACAATGCTTTTAATGCAAGCTTTCCCTTCTTTTGCTTTTAATGATCATGATTTTCTACATATTTTTCTATCATGTATGTGTGCACACAAGTAACATGAGTTAGCTACGCTAGACTTCTTTATGTTGTTTTCTTCTATGTATTTTAAATGATACCAAAAGGGGAAAGATAAATTGAGACTTAAGAAAGAAGTAGTGCTGATTAAGGGGGACGTACAAACTCAGGGGGAACTTTGTGAGGTTCCTTGTACATTATCTGGTTTTTGTGGCTCTTTGCAGGATTAATAATTTTTAAGTTTGTCATTATCAAAAAGGGGGAAATTGATAGGTTATAAGTACCTTCGTTTTATGTTTTGATGATCTAACAAACTTATTGTCAAGAACCAGATAATGAACCTGATGCACTATTGGTACACAACTTAAATATCTAACTCGAGCTGGAAAGAGTTGCCACAACTTCAGAAGATAAAGAATCAATACAGGGAACAGATGACCTTGGGTTCCCCTGGAAACAGTACGAAGTCAACTCTCCACTGCTGGAAAGTGACTACCTGCACTGTACACGCAAACAGTACAACATAGTGCATCCATCATTTCCATTGGGAAGAACCTTGTACCATTAAGTGATTAAATCATTCAAGTGATGTCATCCATGTTGTATTAACTTTAATCTTACAACAAAATACACTTGAATACTAGAGAATTGATTGAAGCACTCCAAGCATCTGGTTATCAACAACACAATTCTCAAGTGCATCAAGAAAAAAGTACACTGCCGCTACGGACCAGTTCCTACATCAAGTCTTTGTATGTCCTTAGTAGAGTTGTAACTTTGTAATAGTTCATCATTGTAACTCCTACTTAGCTTGTCTAGAAGCATTAATTAGGAAATCCTTGTAAATCATAAATTTCAGTGTTTGTGTTGTGGCTAGAGTTAGTCATGTGTTGAAGTCTTTATAATAGGTGTATTGCAAAGTGGGTTGTAATAGGAGTATTACAAGTTAGTGAGGGATTAAGAGTTTAATTCCTAGGTTGCATAGTTTGTAATCTAAAAGGGTTCTCATAGTAAAGTTGAAATTCTACAAGTGTAGGTTGTGATTTTTAATCCCATTGAGCCGGGAATTTTTCATGTAAAAGTTCCCTGGGTTATTACTTTCTGTTGTGCAAGTATAATTTGTGGAAACTAATATAGAACCTGATATCTTATAGTTTGGTGGATCCTCATATTCTATCACTCGCTAAAGCTAGTTGTAAATTCAGTAAATTAATCTTCAATGGAAAACAAGCTAGACTCAATAACCCATAAATCATTAGTGAACATACTCTATTTTGTTCGGCCTGGTTAGGATTAAAGAATTAAATTACTTCTTCTTTAACCATACATTATATTGACTTTTTGTTATTTATGATTATAGAATTTGTGAATTAGTAAATATTTAATTTAAAAAAACATAGTCAATATCCTATTGAAGCTGTAGATTATCATCTTAACTATAGTATATCAGATCGGGTCAAATGGTATTATGGTTGGCCCAAATTGCCAAAACCCCATAATTTATACGAATTTTTACATTCATATACATTATTTGAAACTTTATTACCCTCCCTACTCAAGTTTTAATTTAATTACATATTATATACAAATTTACCAATTATATACATTTTAGGAATTAAATGAATATCCATTTATATTAGGAATCAATTATTTTCCATCCTTATTTTCTCTCCCTCCTGCGCTCTCTCTCTCTGTCTCTCTCTCTCTCTCTCTCTCTCTCTCTCTATCTCTCTCTCTCTCTCTCTCTTTATACGTCTCTTTCTATCTAGCAATCTCTAATTCCAGTAATGTAGAGCAAGGGAAAAGATAGCGGCAATTCTATACTTATTAAAATTCCAGTAATGTAGAGATGAAGGTGTTGCACAATCGGTGTTCAAATTCCAGTAATGTTGCACAATTGATGTTCAAATTGAAATGATCAATCAATAAATTTTGAAGGTGTTTGACTCTCCACCATTGACAGCCATTAAAAAGCTTTGAAGCTTTGAAGCTTTGAATTCGAATTTGGGTTTTCAAAAATCATTATTTGTTTGGATTAGGTGTTGTTACAAATAATTGAGAATATTGTTTGGAGTTTATATCTGAATTTTAAGGGTGTTTTAGTGACGATTAGACTTGATTTTGGCGGAATTTCATATTGAAACTTGAAGAAGAAGAAGAAGACATGATATATATTATACTTACAAAATTGTAATAAATTGTAGTATAATTGTAAAAAAAATTTATTTTGTTGTTTATATATATCTTTTTTAAAAAAAATATTGTACGGAAGTTGAATAATATTGTATAATAGTTGTATGATATTGTAGTTGTAATTGGGTAGAAATAATGTATGAAAGTTGTAGATAAGTTGTATAATATATAATTAGTTTTATGAAATTTATTTTTACTATATATAAATCATACACAAAATATACAAAAGACATATTGTATAAAATTTGTATACAAATTATATTTAAGTGATATGATATTGTAGTTGTATATAACTGAGTAGAAATAATATATGAAACTTGTAGATAAGTTGTATAATATATAATTTATTGTATAAAATTTTGTTTTATAACTTTCATGCATTATTTACCTATATAAATAATGTTTTTTGTGGGTCCCTCTTGTCAGCATACCTCTCTCTCTCTCCTACATTTCTAAAGATCCTTCTAATTTTCCCATATACCATTGCAAAAAAGTACATTACTACCATCATTTTCTATTCCTCTACTCTTTTCTCTCCATAGTCCCTTGTGCTTTCACAAATCCACTTGATTGGCTTACCCCGTAAAAGAAAAGGTTAGGACCTTTGAAATATTTCAGTTCAGATCTCAATAAACCAGGCCCTAATGGAATCCTTAAAAATGAATCTTAAACAAGAAACTAACACAATATCAATTAGCAATAATCACTGGGTAGACGCCAAAGTGTGATTGAAGAGAAGAAAAATAAGGAAAGAGAAGAGGAGGAAAAAAAAGGAAAAGAGTGTAATTAAATCCCTTGATTGAAGGCATTAATAATAGATTGAGAGCCTTTTAAAGTGAAATGTATATATTTTGTAGATAAAACTTGTTTAGGTCGTGTAATTAACTAAATGTGTGCATTTTTAGTAATAAAGTTTCAAATAGTGTATATTTGTTTATTTTCAATTTTCTGTTTATTATTTTTTCGTTTTTCTGCATTTCCACCCACCTCAAACTCCCGTCGCAAAATATTTTTTAACTTACACATTTTAAGGTAAAAGGCTTTTTTTTTGCAAGATGAGCATGGTTTTAAAATTTGGGTCAAGTTGGGCGGGTTGGGCTATGACCCATTGTTTAGCCCATCTTGACGCAGCCCATCTTAGCCCAAGTACACATTGGACTGGGTTGGACAATGACCCATTTATTGACCTAAGTCATCTTGACCCACCCAAATTCAGTCCAACCCGTCCATTTGCCACCCCTATGAGATAATAACTTTGAGTTTTATTTGAGAAACGCAAGAGAAAAAAGAAGAGATCTTTTCCAACTTGAATGCTTTTCTCCTCAACTTTCTTTAGTTAGTCTTCATTTCTATCTAAATTTGTTGGGAGGTGGAATTATTCGAAATCATAACGGGGAGTGGATTATTGGGTATGCAACTCACAATTACACCCACTCTGCCATACATATGAAAATTCTGACTTTATACGATGGTCTAAGGCTAGCACACAATCATACATTACTTCCACTCTTTGTGGAAACAGACTCACATGTATTAATACAAATGCTATCTTCAGATAATCTAGCTTTTTCACACATATTAATGGATTGCAGGAACCTACTGGAGAAGCTGAGCAGCCCTCAGGTGGGCCATATTTTTAGAGAAGCTAATGATGTTGCTGACAGACTAGCCTGCTATGGGAAAGGCAGAGTTCCAAATTTGCAAAGACATGTCATGGTCTGTATCACCTTCCCCTCCCCCCTCCCTCCTTTATTTTAAATGTACTAAATGAAGACATATATGGAATTGGAACGACTTGCCCAGCTACCATCCTATAATAATCTTTTGTTTTTAATAAAATTTCCTTCAGTTAGCAAAAAAAAGAATTTGTTGGTTAAAAAACTTTGTGGTTATCTCCTTGGAAATTCTTATAGTTGTGTTTCTCTATACCAATGATATTAAAATTAAGTCACTTAATATATTTGATTTTTTTAAACAATAACATAACCTTTAGATATGAATTACAATAAAAATCAAATCAAGTGGTAATGGATTTTTTTTTCTCCGGATGATTCTCGTACTTCTCATGTCATACATAAATATCTTCTCAAGGTTTGGCTCATTGAATTAGTAGAGAATCAAATCTTGTAATTGTAATATCACAAAAAATGGATGAGAATCCTCTCCATTTTTCATTGTCTCCATTTTCCCAAGTTCTTACTTGAATTGAAAACACATGTCAGAGTTTAAAATTAAATATTAAGATTTAGTTGACTAAAGCAAGACCCTAATTATGATTAATTACTTACTTTCACATTGTTGCTCCCAAATCTGCAGTCCCACAATTCTAACTTCACATTATATCTTTATTTTTATAAATAGAATTTTATTTATGGTGAATGTCTATATTTTAGAGAGATTTTAGGGCTTGTTACTTGGTGGCTAAGTCACTTTTTTCCTATAAATAGAAGGGTTCTATTCTATTGTAATTGATCCCAATCAATAAGAATTCCCTCTCCCTACTTTTCTCTGCAAACTTTTCTTCTTATTTTATTATTTTATAACACGTTATCAACACGAGACTCTAACCAATTGTGTATAAGCTTTGGGATTAAGCATAATGATTGTCAATTGTTTCATGAACTTCCTTCATGATTCAATTCTGGATTTAAGGTAAGTATTTTACTTTATTTTTCTCTTTTAAATTCTTCAAATTCTATAATTTGATTTTAAATACAAGAAAATACAATCAACTTTGATTATAACTCTAATAGAGTTTGCAAGAAATTATAATCACCCGAAGTGGTAAAATTTTTATGCCTTTCCATGATCAAATTCATGTATGATTGTGGGCAAAGAAGTGGAAACCCATCCCATTGCATTTGCTTCATTCTCAGTCCCCTTAAGAGAATGTGATAGCAATATGTGATAAGTCTGAAAGAAGAAAAAATTATTACCGTGAATGTATCAATGGATATGTACGTGGCAATAGACGAAATTATAATCGTCATCATTGTGATAATGATAATAATAAAGGTTCTCAAAATAATTCTTCACTCTATGAAAGTAATATTTGTTATCGATTTGACATAAGATTTTGTAAAGCACATATAGATGATTATAGTCCATTCATGATGTGAATGTGACAACATCTGATTTATGAATACTTATTCATTCTTGGAAGAATATGAATGTGCTAGTGATATTGAATATACCGCACTCACCTCTAAGAGGAGGTTTGATATGAAATAAGAAAATAATGTCATTATTATGGCATGAATGGTCATTGATCACGTACCTATTGTGATTATGCCAAATATTTTGGCAATGTGTTATTAAAAGACAACAATAATGCAAGAAATAGATCTTGCATACAATTTTGACCATGACCATAATGGTATAACTTTATCCTTAAAATTTTATTCACCATATAGATGTTGATGAATATGTGGTACTACAAATGTAACGACCCGACCGGTCGTTTTGTGTATCAGGATCCTGTTCCCCTAAATGAAACTTTTTGTAGCGGCTTATTATGATTTATGACTTGTGGGGACGGGTTGTTCGGGATTCGGAAGCGTTTAGAGTGGTATAGGAACACTTGGTTCCTTAAGGTTGGCCTTTAAGGCCAAAGTTTGACTTCGCTCAAAATTTTTAATAAACAACCTCGGAATCGAGTTTCGACGGTTCCGATAGCTTCGTATGATGATTTCGGAATTGAGCGTATGTTCGGACTGGGTTTTGGATGACCCGGGGGCGTTTCGGCGCCCAATATCGAAATTAGAGTTTCTTTAAGTTTGAAATTTGGTTTGGAACGTGTTTTTGTGTTATCAAGGTCCGAACGGAATTTCGAGACTGGGAGTAGTTCCGTTATGTCATCTATGACTTGCTTGCAAAATTTGGTGTCATTCTGAGTAGTATAAGTCTGTTCGGCACATTGTAAGCGAATTCTAGAACTTTAAATTTAAAGTTTGATTTAATTTGGTTTTGGGGTCGAATTCTTAGTTTCGTTGTTATTTTTCACGTTCCGTAAAAATTCGAGCGAGTCTGTATCATGAATACAAACCTGTCAGTGCCTTTGGACGGGGTCCTGAGGGGCTCGAGTGAGTTTCGGACCCCTTGGAGTTAAATTCAAAAACCAGATTTTTCACTGACTGGTTTCCTTCAGTGCGAACGCAGGTGCAATGATGTGATCGCATAGAAGGAGTTAGAAGGGTGTGGGAAAATGCCTGTGCGATCGCATGGGCTTGTCTGCGTTCGCACAGGGGCGATTTATGGTCTTGCCCAGTTTTGTTCTCTGCGTTTGCACTCCCTCCCCCTCGATCGCACAGGCCCGGCCCATTTACTCTCTGTGATCGCAAGTCTCCTTGTGCGATCGCACAGTAGCCTTTTCAGGGGTCCTGGAAGCTGACTTGTGCGATTGCACTGCCCCAGCTGCGATCGCACACAAGGGGCAGCTGGGCAGTGTTAGATTTAAACGGGACTTAGTCCCATTTTAACCATTTTTCTTCACTTGTGGAAATTTTGGGAGCTTTCAAAGAAGAGATTTCACCTAGCAACTGAGAGGTAAGTGATTCCCATTATAATTTAAGTTGAATACTTGAATTTTTATGTATATTAACACACTAATTAGTTGAAAAATCATAGGTTAGAGTAGAAACCTAGGTTTTATGAAAATTTGGAAAATTACCACGAAATTTGCCATGGAATCATACAAAAACTATATATTAACGATCCTTAGGTTATGGGTAAGTGTTTCCTTCGAAAATTTTCGGAATCCGAGCACGTGGGCCTGGGGGTGTATTTTGAGATATTGCAAGGGTAGGCTAAATTGGTTAACTAAATAGGGAAATTCCATACTTTTGGGCATGAATTGATATATTTGTATAACATTTGGCTAGTTTCGAGTCCTTGGGTGACGAGTTTGGAGTTTTAGGGCGCGTTCTTGACCCGGAGAGTAGGTTCGACACAAGGTGAGTCTCCTTTCTAACCTTGTAAGAGGGAATTGTCCCCATAGGTGATTATAAATAATTGCATGTCCTTATTTGCGGGGGCTACACACGCACGAAGTGACGAGAGTCCGCGCGTAGATACTACTATGTTATGTTGGGTAGTTCTAGGACTCACAAGCATGCTTATATGTGCCTTACATGTGTTCCTAAATGTATTTTGAGTTGCTTATTATCCTTGAATTGGCATGAGAATATTAGGAAGTTATGTTCCATATTATATTGCTTAAGTTCTTGCTTCAAAGTATAATCTCTGTTAACTCCCTAAATATTGATAAGTTTATGTATGTATGCGGCACCCATGTCACATGTATGATTCGTGAGCGGAATAGCCTTACTATTATGCCAACCGCGTCGCATGTTCGATTCACGAGCGGGGTAATAGATGCATTTATGGTTCGAGCTGTTCGACCCTCGGCAGTGCACATTTATTTTCGCGACGTTTCGGCCATACGCTTCCGGCCTATTATGTACTATATGATTTACTGGGAATTTGTTGTAATTGTATAAACTGTTTCATGTGAAATAAGGGAATTTAGTACATCATATGCTAGTGAAATTTTTCATGCAAAGGTAATTACCACTATAGTTGATATTTTATATCTTTGTGATTACTACGACTGTTATGCCTGCCTAGTTCCTATTAAATTATGTTATTTAAAAATGTTAACCCTAGTAAGTAACACGTCTACCTCTCGTCACTACTTCTTCGAGATTAGGCGGGATACTCACTGGGTACATATTTGTTTATGTACTCATGCTACGCTTTTGTTACTTAATTGTACAGGCTCTGAGGCAGGTGCATCTGGGTATTCATCCGGCGCTCGTCCCTGACGTATAGTGGGCGTGGATTTCTCGGTGAGCTGTTTTCCTTGACGCTTATCTCTGGCAGCACCTTGGAGTTCCTCTTTTCTTTTATTATGTATGTACTACTTCTTCAGACAGTAGGACAAACTTGTACTTTCTTTTGGATACTAGTTTCTATTAGATGCCCGTAGACCTGTGACGCCAGTTCCTGGCATGCCCACGTAGTGGATATTTTATTCTTTTGGGTTGTAATGATGGTGGTGGTTACTATATTTATTTCTCACTTTGGTCGTTTAAGTCACTAATTTACTGCAAATTTATGTTTTTGAAAGAAAAACCTCTTAAGTATGGTGAATTATTTATAAATTAAAAAGGGATCACTAGTAAATTGAAGTTGGCTTGCCTGACATTGAAGTTGGGAACCATCGCGACCTAAATTGGGATTTGGGTCATGAAAACATGGTATCAGAGCTCTAGGTTTACGTAGGTCTCAAAAGTCACGGGAAAACCTAATAGAGTCTTGCGGATCTATACGGAGACGTCTATATTTATCTTCGGGAGGCTATAGGGTGTTAGGAAACGCCTCTTTATTCATTTTCTATCGTACAATTGATGGTTTATTAAATCTTATTCTTCCATTCTCTCACAGATGGTGAGGACTCACGCGACTGACGTTCCAGACCCGGGAGATGCCGCTACCCCCGCCGTCCGAGGCCGTGGCAGAGGCCGGGGGAGGGCATCGGCCCGAGGTAGGGGACGAGGGCATCCCAGAGCTGTTCCAATAGCACACCCAGCGGATCCGACAGAGGATCCTATCACAAAGGAGCAGGGCGAGGTGCCCCCAGCAGATCCTGTCCCAGTAGACTTTATGACGGTGTTAGGCTTCCAGGAGGTCATGGGCCGTATGATGAGATTTATGGACATTATGACGCAAGCTAGTTTATTTCTAGCAGATCCTGCCATATGTCAGGCAGGAGGGGGAGCCCAGACCCCTACTGCCCAGGCCGCAGGCCATGCAGCAGCAGTTTATCAGACCCCGGGTACACTGCCCGTGGGTGGAGCCCAGCCAGTAGCAGCAGCACCTGAGCTCAAACCAGCTGCGAACGGCGATCCGCAGAAGTTACTGGATAGATGGACCCGATTGCACCCTCCTATCTTCGGAATCTTCGGAAGTGAGAAGGGCGAGGATGCCCAGGACTTCATTGATAGGTGCAGGGACAGACTGCACAACATGAGGATACTGGAGTCCCATGGAGTGGACTTCACTACTTTTCAGCTTGAGGGCAGGGCCCGCAGATGGTGGTAGTCCTATATTCTGGGTAGACCGGCAGGTTCCCCTTCACTTAGGAGCAGCTCACTCAGCTGTTCCTGGACAGATATATTCCACCTTCCGAGATGGAAGAGCTGCGATATCATTTTGAGCAGCTGGAGCAGGGACAGATGTCAGTGACAGACTACGAGGCCATGTTTTCTGAGTTGTCACATCATGCCCTTATGATACTTCCTACTGATGCTGAGAGAGTGCGGAGATTTGTAGCTGGGATGCACTAAGGTATTAGGTCCAACATGACCCGAGAGGTGGAGATGGGGACTCCCTATCAGCTTGTGGTCGAGATAGCTCGCCGGATTGAGGGTTATCATTCGAGGGGCATAGAGCAGAGTCAGCAGGATACGAGAGCTAGATTTTCAGGAGATTTCAGAGGTGCCCCAGCCAGGGGTAGAGGTCAGTTCGGTAGAGGCCAGCTAGCAGGCCTCCATATTCAGCTCCTCCACCACTTTCCCATGGTGCTCCAGTGAGGCCCTATTTCAGCTCCATGCCAGAGAGTTCCTACCGTCCACCAGCCATTCAGGGTTCCTCAGGTGGGTATTTCGATTATTAGGGGTCTTCTAGTTCTTACTTCAGTTCCATGCCAGAGGGTTCTCACCGTCCCCCAACTATCCAGGGTTCTTCTTCAGGGCAGCAAGCCATGCCACCGGCGAGATGTTATGAGTGTGGGGATCCAGGCCATATGAGGAGGACTCCTCCCAGGCTTCGGGGTAAGGCCGTTCAGTAGAGCTATCATCCTACATTTTTAGCACCGGTGGTTCGTCCACCCAGAGGTGGAGGGCAGACTGGTAAAGGTCATCCCAGAGGTGGAGGCCCGGCAGGGGGACCTCTGTCGTCCCCTATCCATTCCAGTGGAGGTCAGTCATCCGGTGCTCCAGCTAGATTCTATGCTATTCCGGCCCGATCAGATACAGTGGCCTCAGATGCCGTGATCACAGGTACTATTTCAGTATGTAGTAAAGGATCCACCTATTCATATGTGTCAGCTTTATTTGCTTGTTTCCTGGATGTTCCTCGCGAGTCCTTGGGTACTTCTATTTATGTGTCCACTCCCGTGGGCGATTCTGTGGTTGTAGACCGGATTTATCGGTCCTGTGTGATTTCATTTTTTGGGTTTGAGACCAGAGCGGACCTTCTATTGCTCGACATGGTTGATTTTGAGGTTATTTTAGGCATGGATTGGTTATCTCCTTATCATGACGTGCTAGATTTCCATGCCAAGACAGTTACCTTATCCATGCCCGAGTCGCCTAGGCTGGAGTGGAGAGGTTCCTCAGCTAGTGTAGCCAACCGGGTTGTTTCGTTCCTGAAGGTTCGACATATGGTCGAGAAGGGTTGTCTGGCCTATCTTGCTTATGTGTGGGACCTCACCGCCGAGTCTCCGACGATTGATTCAGTGCCAATGGTTCGAGAGTTTGCTAATGTATTTCCTTCAGACTTTCCAGGCATGCCTCCGGATCGTGATATTGATTTTTGCATTGATTTAGCTCCAGGAACCCAGCCTATACCTATTCCTCCTTACCATATGGCTCCGAAAGAGTTGAAGGAGTTGAAGGAGCAGCTTGAGGAGTTGTTAGCTAATGGGTTTATCAGGGCGAGTGTTTCGCCGTGGGGTGCCCAAGTTTTATTTGTGAAGAAGAAGGATGGGACTATGCGGATGTGTATCGACTACCTCCAGTTGAACAAGGTCACCATTAAGAACAAGTATCCCTTGCCGCACATCGATGATTTGTTTGACCAGTTGCAGGGTGCCCGTGTGTTTTCTAACATTGACTTGAGATCGGGATATCATCAGTTGAGAATTCGGGCCTCAGATGTTCCGAAGACTGATTTTCGTACGAGATATGGCCACTATGAGTTCCTGGTGATGTCCTTTGGCTTGACAAATGCCCCAGCAACATTTATGGACTTGATGAACATGGTGTTCAGGCCGTACATTGATTCTTTTGACATTGTCTTCATTGATGACATTATGATTTAATCACGTAGCTTGGGAGAGCACGAGCAGCATTTGAGAGTGGTGCTCCAGACTTTGCGAGAACAGAAGCTATATGCTAAGTTCTCCAAGTATGAGTTTTGGTTGGATTCCGTGGCATTCTTGGGACATATGGTGTCCGGAGAGGGTATCAAGGTTGATCCGAATTCCCCGTTCCGATGGTCCGATGAGTGTGAAGCGAGCTTTCAGAAGCTCAAGACAGCATTGACCTCAGCACCAGTCCTGGTATTGCCTTCCGGTTCTGGGATGTATACAATATATTGCGACGCTTCATGCGTTGGCTTGGGGTGTGTATTGATGCAGGAAGCGAGAGTTATTGTTTATGCTTCACGCAAACTGAACGTTCATGAGAAGAATTATCCTATGTACGATTTGGAGTTGGCGTCGTTGTTCATGCTCTTAAGATTTGGAGGCATTATTTGTATGGGGTGTCCTGTGAGGTTTATACGGATCACCGCAGCTTACAGCACTTGCTCAAACAGAGGGATCTTAATTTGACGCAGCGCAGGTGACTTGAGTTGCTGAAGGATTATGACATCACCATTCTTTATCATCTGGGCAAGGCGAATGTGGTAGCAGATGCTTTGAGCAGGAAGGCGGGGAGTATGGGTAGCTTGGCTTATATTTCAGCAGAGGAGAGACCTCTAGCCTTGGACATTCTGTCCTTGTCTAATCGCCTGGTGAGATTAGACCTTTCAGAGCCTCGTCGAGTTCTAGCACATGTGGTTGCTCAGTCTTTGTTATTGGATGAAATTAAGGCTCGGCAGTTTGATGATCCGTGCTTGGCAGAGCTTCGGGAGACAGTGGTTCAAGGTGGTGCCAAGGAGGTTACTATTGGCGAGGATGGTGTTCTGAGACTTCAGGGCCGTTTATGTGTTCCTAAGGTTGATGGACTGAGGGAGAGGATTCTAGAGGAGGCACACAGTTCTCGGTATTCTGTTCATCCTGGTGCTACAAAGATGTATCGTGATTTGAAGCAGCATTACTGGTGGAGGCGGATGAATAAGGACATTGTGGAGTATGTGGCTAGGTGTCTTAATTGCCAACAGGTTAAGTGTGAGCACCAGAGGCCAGGAGGCCTACTTCAGCAGATGCCCATTCCCGAGTGGAAGTGGGAGCGCATCACTATGGACTTCGTGGTTGGGTTACCTCGGACTTTGTGGAAGGTTGACTGCGTTTGAGTCATTGTGGATAGGTTGACCAAATCGGCGCATTTCATTCCAGTGGCTACTACATATACTTCTCAGAGCTTGGCACAGATCTACATTCGGGAGATAGTCCGGTTGCACGGTGTGCTGGTGTCCATTGTATCAAATCGAGGTCCTCAGTTCACCTCGCACTTCTGGAGAGCATTGCATAGTGATAAGGGTACCCAGATAGATCTCAGCACAATATTTCACCCTCAGACTGATGGTCAGTCGGAGCGTACGGTTCAGATATTAGAGGACATGCTCAGGGCATGTGTGATTGACTTCGGAGGTCACTGGGACCAATTCTTTCCTTTGGCCGGGTTTACTTACAATAATAGTTATCAGTCCAGCATTGAGATGGCACCATTTGAGGCTTTGAATGGCCGACGATGTCGTTCTCCTATCGGGTGGTTTGAGCCTGGCAAGCTAAGTTATATGGGACCGACCTGGTGAGAGATGCTTTGGAGAAAGTGAAGTTAATTCAGGAGAGGCTCTGCACGGCACAGTCCAGACAGAAGAGTTACGCGGATCAGAAGGCGCGTGATGTATCATTTATGGAGAGAGATAAAGTTCTGTTGAAAGTCTCGCCGATGAAGGGTATTATGAGGTTCGGGAAGAAGGGCAAGCTGAGCCCAAGGTTTATAGGTCCCTTCGAGGTGTTGAGGCGAGTTGGGGAGGTTTCTTATGAGCTAACCTTACCTCCCAGTTTGTCAGGAGTTCATCCGATTTTTCATTTATCCATACTCCGGAGGTACCACGCCGACTTCTCTCACATGGTTGATTTCAGCACTATTCAGTTGGATGAGAGGTTGGGCTACAAGGAGGAGCCAGTTGCTATTATTGACAGGTAGGATCGCCAGTTGAGATCCAATAGAGTTTCTGTCGTAAAGGTCCGATGGAGGGGCCAACCAATCGAGGAGGTGATCTGGGAGTCCGAGGAGGACATGCGGAGAAGATATCCATATCTATTCAGCACTTCAGGTATGATTCTAGACCCGTTAGAGGACGAACATTTGTTTAAGAGGTGGAGAATTTAATGACCCGACCGGTCGTTTTGTGTATCAGGACCCCGTTCCCCTAAATGAAACTTCATGTAGTGGCTTATTATGATTTATGACTTGCGGGGATGGGTGGTTTGGGATTCGGAAGTGTTTAGAGTGGTATAGGAACACTTGGTTCCTTAAGGTTGGCCTTTAAGGCCAAAGCTTGATTTCGATCAACATTTTTAGTAAACGACCTCGGAATCGAGTTTCGACGGTTCCGGTAGCTTCGTATGATGATTTCAGGCTTGGGCGTATGTTCGGAATGGGTTTTGGATGACCCGGGGGCGTTTCGGCACCCAATATCGAAATTAGAATTTCCTTAAATTTGAAATTTGGTTTGGAACGTGTTTTTGTGTTATCGAGGTCCGAACGGAATTTTGAGACCGAGAGTAGTTTCGTTATGTCATTTATGACTTTCTTGCAAAATTTGGTGTCATTCCGA
The DNA here is from genome assembly GCA_005239505.1 of Nicotiana paniculata. NCBI lineage: Eukaryota > Viridiplantae > Streptophyta > Magnoliopsida > Solanales > Solanaceae > Nicotiana > Nicotiana paniculata. Next base: position 8,813 of record MDKI01219191.1, on the reverse strand, counting down.
GTCGTATAGGTCGGTTCGGTGCATTGTAAGTGAATACTAGAACTTTAAGTTCAAAGTTTGATTCAATTTGGTTTTGGGGTTGAATTCTTAGTTTTGTTGTTGTTTTTCACGTTCCATAAATTCGAGCGAGTCCTTATCATGAATAAAGACGTGCCAGTGCCTTTGGACGGGGTCCCGAGGGGCTCGGGTGAGTTTCGAACCCCTCGGAGTTAAATTCAAAAACCAGATTTTTCACTAACTGGTTTCCTTCAGTGCGATCGCAGGTGCAATGATGCGATCGCATAGAAGGAGTTGGTAAGGTGTGGGAAAATGCCCTGTGTGATTGCATGTGCTTGTCTGCGTTCTCACAAGGGTGATTTATCGCCTGGCCCAATTTTGTTCTCTGCGTTCGCACTCCCTCCCCCGCGATCGCACAGGCCTAGCCCATTGTCGCAAGTCTCCTTGTGCGACCGCATAGTAGACTTTTTAGGGGTCCTGGCAGTTGACTTGTGCGATTGCACTGCCCTAGCTGCGATCGCACACAAGGGGCAGCTGGGCAGTGTTAGATTTAAACGGGACTTAGTCCCATTTTAGCCATTTTTTTTCACTTATGGCAATTTTGGGAGCTTTCAAAGAAGAGATTTCACCTAGCAACTGAGAGGTAAGTGATTCCCATTATAATTTAAGTTGAATACTTGAATTTTTATGTATATTAACACACTAATTAGTTGAAAAATCATAGGTTAGAGTAGAAACCTAGGTTTTATGAAAATTTGGAAAATTACCACGAAATTTGCCATGGAATCAAACAAAAACTATATATTAACGATCCTTAGGTTATAGGTAAGTGTTTCCTTCGAAAATTTCCAGAATCCGAGCACGTGGGCCTGGGGTTGTATTTTGAGATATTGCAAGGTAGGCTAAATTGGTTAACTAAATAGGGAAATTCCATACTTTTGAGCATGAATTGATATATTTGTATAACATTTGGCTAGTTTCGAGTCCTTGGGTGACGAGTTTGGAGTTTTAGGGCGCGTTCTTGACCCGGAGAGTAGGTTCGACACAAGGTGAGTCTCCTTTCTAACCTTGTAAGAGAGAATTGTCCCCATAGGTGATTATAAATAATTGCATGTCCTTATTTACGGGGGCTACGCACGTACAAAGTGACGAGAGTCTGTGCGTAGCTACTACTATGTTATGTTGGGTAGTTCTAGGACTCACAAGCATGCTTATCTGTGCCTTACATGTGTTCCCAAATGCATTTTGAGTTGCTTATTATCCTTGAATTAGCATGAGAATATTAGGACGTTATGTTCCATATTATATTGCTTAAGTTCTTGCTTCAAAGTATAATCTCTGTTAACTCCCTAAATATTGATAATTTTATGTATGTATGCAGCACCCCCGTCAGATGTATGATTCGTGAGCGGAATAGCCCTACTATTATGTCAACCGCGTCGCATGTTCGATTCGCGAGCGGGTTAACAGATGCATCTATGGTTCGAGCCGTTTAACCCTCGGCAGTGCACATTTATTTTCGCGACGTTTCGGCCGTACGCTTTCGGCCTATTATGTGCTATATGATTTACTGGGAATTTGTTGTAATTGTATAAACTGTTTCATGTGCAATAAGGGAATTTAGTACATCATATGCTAGTGAAATTTGTCATGCAAAGGTAATTACCACTATACTTGATATTTTATATCTTTGTGATTACTACGACTGTTATGCCTGCCCAGTTCCTATTAAATTATGTTATTTAAAAATGTTAACCCTAGTAAGTAACATGTCTACCTCTCGTCACTACTTCTTCGAGATTAGGCGGGATACTCACTGGGTACATATTTGTTTATGTACTCATACTACGCTTTTGTACTTAATTGTACAGGCTCTGAGGCAGGTGCATCTGGGTATTCCATCCGGCGCTCGTCCCTGACGTATAGTGGGCGTGGATTTCTCAGTGAGCTGTTTTCCTTGACGCTTATCTCTGGCAGCACCTTGGAGTTCCTCTTTTCTTTTATTATGTCTGTACTATTTCTTCAGACAGTAGGGCAAACTTGTACTTTCTTTTGGATACTAGTTTCTATTAGATGTCCATAGACTTTTGACGCTAGTTCCTGGCATGCCCACGTAGTGGATATTCTATTCTTTTGGGTGTTAATGATGGTGGTCATTACTATATTTATTGCTCACTTTGGTCGTTTAAGTCACTAATTTACTGCAAATTTATGTTTTTGAAAGAAAAACCTCTTAAGTATGATGAATTGTTTATAAATTAAAAAGGGATCACTAGTAAATTAAAGTTGGCTTGCCTGACATCGAAGTTGGGCGCCATCGCGACCTAAATTGGGGTTTGGGTCGTGACAACAAAATTAATTGAGAGATCTGGAAGAGCCAATTATTACTATTTTGGAGGAATACAATTGACTATCATGTCAATTTATTGTGTCGTATTAAGTCTCAAAGAAACTTATTGAGTTTATAAAGTATGCGTGAAAGCGGTTGGTTATATTGAGGCTATAAATAAAGTAAATATTTAATATATTCTAATACTACAACTTGTAGCGGGGTAATATGTATGTGAAAAGCTACCCGCTTTATTCTCCAGTTTGTAATACACAAACAAAAGAATGCCACAATACAGTGGATGTTTATTGATATAAAAACTCATATCATAATAAACTTGGAGTTTTTGATAATTGCACATGTCATGGTGTAAACCTGAAGTTTATCAATATTGATAATTTATCCAGTTGGCATAATCAGTTTAGCCATATCAATTTAAGTATGATTTGCAAAAATAAAAGACAATTCACATGGGTAAATATTAAAGAACTAGAAAGTTCTTTACAAATTCTCTTATGTTTCTTGTTCTCATTATTTAATAGATCAACTAGAATTGGTATTGAATCCCATGAATGCTGGAAATATCAAAGGTGAATAAGGCCCATTCACCTGCCATGTATACCACATAAGATGCATCTATGAGATGGTTACATGTGCGATTATTATTAACCTGCAAGTTGGTGTTTGCGAGGTAACTTGCTCAATAATTTAATTTAGAGCATAATTTCCAGATTTTCTATTCAAGATAGTTTATCTTGATAAGTTGGTTTACATCACAATTGGTTTAGCAAAATGATTTATTGAGTGTCTCCACTTAATAGCTAAACTATTACTTATGAGAACAAAGTTATTTATATCAGTTTGATATACATTATATACGAAAGTATATTACATTCTCCCCTCACAAGTGGTTCAGGGCCAGGAACCAAATAATTACATCTTATTATTATTGATGTACGGTGTATATTTTGATTAATACCATAATGCACAAAGATGGATTTCCAAAATTGAGGAAGAAAGTTAGCTTTTCTAACATGAGGGGGAGACAAAATAAACAGTTGAGAAAAAGTTACGTGGAATGAATTATCATTTGTACCTCTAGATCCTTGAAGATACTATGAACTTGAAGTTCATAAAAGGATAATTCATATGCAATGCAAAGCATGCCAGACACATTTGCTGACCCAAAGAAAGTAACTATCTTCTTACTAAAAAATCTCATATTAGAATAAGTCATAGAAGGACAAAGTCTATGATACACTTAAAGCATATAGACAAATCAGCTTCAAATAGAATTCTTGATAAAGAAGATGAGCAAATGATCACAATAAGGAGGCAAGTGATCTAGAAGATCACATGACATAACACTTTATAAAATCTCAGGAGAGGTTCATGTACCTGAAAATATGAATGAAGAGATCTCTATTTTATGTCTTTATGAAAAAAAATATATTGGAACCGATATAAACTGTTCATCATCGACATCTATGATAGAGCCAAGTATAGATGAGGACCTCAAGTCTTTCGAATACAGACATAAAAATATTGGCCAAATATAAGAGACACAATTCAAATAGAATTGGTTTCATATGAAAGACATGTAGTTTTGGACATGTAGTTCAAACACTTGAAAGTATAAAGTCAATGATGAGTGCAATCACTTTTACCTATCTTATATGTCTAGCATGACATAAAACTTGATATACATCTAAATTCCATTCATATGGCTTATATGATTTAACTTATATGACAATCCATGAAGAATTTAAATTCCTTAAAGCATATAAAACTCTTGGTCATGAAGTACTACATCCTAAGCACAATTTGTGCACATTTCTATCTTGCTATAACTATAAGCATGATAACGTGATAGCGAGAATTTTCAAGGTGAAACATATTCATTGGAGTTAATATGTGTGATTTATTCACCAAATCTCTGCCGACGTAAACCTTCAATAAGCTAGTGCACAAGATTGGGATGCGAAGGCTCAAGGATGTGAATTGATGCTCTCATCAGGAGGAGTTAATATGCGTTGTACTCTCTTTCCCTTACAAGGTTTTTTCCCACTGGGTTTTCCTTGCAAGGTTTTTAACGAGGCAACCAAAAGGCGTATTATTAAACATGTGTACTCTTTTTCCTTTTCGAGAATTTTTTTCCCACAAGGTTTTATTTTAGTTAAGGTTTTAACGAGGCCCATTATCTGTTGAATAGACATTCAAGGGGGAATGTTATAAATAGAATTCTATTTATGTTGAATGTCAATATTTTAGAGAGATTTTAGGGTTTGTTACTGTAACGACCCGACCGATCGTTTTGTATTTTAGGACCCTGTGCCCCTAAATGAGACTTCCCATAGTTGCTTTTACTGATTTATGACTTGCGGAGACGGGTGGTTCGAGGTTTGGAGGAGTTTGGAGTAGTATAAGAACACTTAGTTCCTTAAGGTTGGCCTTAAAAGTGAAGTTTGACTTCAGTCAACATTTTCAGTAAACAACCCCGGAATCGAGTTTCGAAGATTCTCGTAGGTTCGTACGATGATTTCGGACTGGGGCGTGTGTTCAGAATGGGCTTTGGATGACCCGGGAGCGTTTCGGTGCCAAATAGTGAAATAAGAATGTCCTTAAGTTCAAATTGAGTTTTGGAACGTGTTTTTGTGTTATCGAGGTCCGAACGGAATTCCAAGACCGGGAATAGTTTCGTTATGTCATTTATGACTTGCTCGCAAAATTTGGTGTCATTCCGAATAGTATAGGTATGGTTCGACATGTTGAAAGAGAATTCAGAAACTTGAAGTTCTTAAGTTTGATCTAATAGGTTTTGAGGTGTGATTTTTAGATTTAGCGTTGTTTCGGGCGTTCCGAAGGCTCGAGCGAGTTCGTATTATGATATAGGACTTGTTGGTACATTTGGACGGGGTCTCGGGTGGGCCCAGATGCCATTCGGGCATCGAGCAAGGAAAAAACCAGCAAAAAATGACTGCTGGTGCACCAGGTCTGGTGCGACCGCACCTGCGGAGGTCCAGTCGCAGGTGCGAGACTGCTCCTGCGGTCCTAGTCTTGTAGGTGCAACTCCTGAGGGAGTTGCTAATTTGGGCAGGTGCGGACCTCCCACCGCAGGTGCGAAACCAGGCCCCCTTCCCCTTATCCGCAGGTGCGAGAATTTCCTCGCAGATGTGAGACACCCAGGTGCGGTCTCGAGCCGCAGGTGCGAAAAGCCTGTAGGCAATGCACTTCCTTTTAAACACGAACTTAGCCATTTTTGAACACTTTTTATTCATTCTTGGGCGATTTTGAGAGCATGCAAGGAGGGTATTTGACCTAGCTACTTTGAGGTAAGTAATCCCTACTATGAATTTAGCTTATTACTTGAATTGTTAGGTATATTAATGCCATAATTAGTTGAAACCATGGGTTAGAGTAAAAACCTAGGTTATTGACAAAAATGGGAAATGACCAAGAAATTTGTTGAGGAATCAAACAAAAACCATATAATATTGATCCTTAGGCCATGGGTGATATTTTCCTTCAAAAAATTCCGGAATCCGAGCATGTGGGCCCGGGAGTGTATTTTGCGATTTCGCAATTTGGGTTGAAATAATCATTTAAGTAGGGAAATTTCATACTTGTGAGTATAGATTGATTTATTTATGCAATATTTGACTAGTTTCGAGTCCTTGGGCGACGGATTTGGAGTTTCGGGCGCATTCTTGACCTGGGAAGTAGACTTGACGCGAGGCACGTCTCCTTTCTAACCTTGTAAGATGGAATTTTCCCCATAGGTGAATTAAATGATTATGTGTCATTATTGTGGGGGACTACGTACATGCAAAGTGATGAGAGCCCGTGCGTAGTGACTATTATTGTTATGTACGGGTAGTAGGACCACACCATGCCCTGTGAATTCCATTAAATTGAGTTATATGCTTTGTAACTTCATTGTATGCAACTTTGTTTTAATGAAAACTGAGAATTTGATGTTTGAAAGGAATTGTTATATGAAAAGAAATGAAGGAAAGATGTTGTGTTTGCATGCGACCGCTTCACAATTTATATCCCGCGAGCGGAGTGATTCTTTCCCCTACTCTCATGGGAGCGGGCCGTATGCCACAACGGCTATTGATAGATGCATCTATGGTTCGCGCCGTTCGACCCTTCGACAGTGCACAATTATTATTATTATATTGGCCCAGGCCAGATGTGCTTATTCCACTACGCACATGCTATTTGCCTGATGTTGTTTATGACTGTTGAGCTGTGAATTAGCCTGGAGGATTGAACTGAAAACTTGTAAATTGATGCTTCCCTACATATTTGGATTTTTATTTCGATTCGATAGTTATTTTCTTACTATCCATACTTACTTGTTATCCTCATTTAAATTATCACCCAAATACACTGTTTGGATCCTAGTAAGTGTCAAGTCGACCTCTCGTCTCTACTTCTTCGAGATTAGGCGGGATACTTACTGGGTACATATTGTTTATGTACTCATGCTATGCTCTGTACTTAATTGTACAGGTTCTGAGGCAGGTGCATTTGAGTTCCAGTCCGGAGCTCGTTCCTGAGTTTGACTGGTCGAGGCTTCACGGTGAGTTGCTCTTCTTGGCGATTTCCAGCAGCACTCTGGAGCTATTCTTTTGTTATTTCTGTCTATACTTACTCAGACAGTAGGACAGACTTTCATTCTTTTGATATTATTCTACTAGATGTTTGTAGACTTGTGACACTAGTTTCTGTCATACACACTCTAGTAGACTTTATTTTGGGATGTAATCGTAAATTATGACTTCATGATTATTTATTTTGCATAAATTTGCCTAAGTTATCCGTTTCTACTTAATGTCTCAAAACTAAGTTAAGCAAGTGTTGAAAAATGTTTTGGTAAACTACGTGAAATCACTAGTAGATAAGGGTTGGCTTGCCTAACGGCGGTGTTGGGCGTCGTCACGATCTGTGTTAGGATTTAGGTTGTGACAACATGGTATCAGAGCTCTAGGTTCACGTAGGTCTCACAAGTTACGGGAAAACCCAATAGAGTCTTGCGGATCAGTACAGAGACGTCTGTGTTTATCTTCGGGAGGTTATAGGGTGTTAGGAAATCTCTCTTTATTCACCTTCTATCGTGCAGTTGATGGTATACTAAAAATCTCGCTCTTCTATTCTCTCACAGATGGTGAGGACGTGAGCAGCTGATGTTCCAGACCCGGGAGGGGCCGATACCTCCTTCATCTGAGGCCGTGGCAGAGGCCGGAGGAGGGCACCAGCCCGAGGTAGGGGACGAGGGCGTCCTAGGACCGTACCAGTCGCACCCCCAGCGGATCTAGTAGAGGATCCCATCACTGAGGAGTAGGGCGAGGTGCCCACAGCAGATCCTGCCCCTTTGGATTTTACGACAGCGCCAGGATTTCAGGAGGTCATGGGCTGTATGATGCGGTTCATGGACACCATGACTCAGGCTGGTTTATTTCCAGCAGATCCGGCCACATCTCAGGCGGGAGGGGCAGCACAGACCCCTACTGCACAGGCCGCCGAACATGCAGCAGCAGTATATCAGACCCCGGGTACACTGCCCGTGCGCGGGGTTGAACCAGTAGTAAGGCTATAATATGGGCCGGGACAAACGGGTTGTGCTAAATGGGTACGGGTTCTGGCGGGACCGAGCCAAACAGTCCTAATGGGTGGAACCGGCCCACTGTGGGCCAAAGCCCACATGGGCCTAAACGATCCGGGCTATTTTTTTATTCAAGGGAATGCTTTAATTTTTATTAATACGACATTTAAAAAAAAATATCTTTCTTAGTCTTCCTCCCCCCAATGGAATGAGCACAACAAGGTACTAATACCACCATTAAAAGGAAAAAAAACTAATCAAGATGTGCCAAAATACAAGTTACATATTAATCTACATATTATCTCTAACAAATTTCATAAATCCTTCAAGGTTCGGAGGAATTTCTGTTGGAGGTGGCAGAAAAGAAGCTTGTTCATCACAGCTTCTGGGCGAAGCAGCATCCTCCGCAAGTTGCACTAGCATTTCTTCATAAGCTTCGTCTTTCTCCGGTTGTGATTCAGCAAGTCCAAAAGTTCTTCTTTCCGAACGGATCCAATCACTGAAGAATACTAATTTTTCCAAGCTCTCCCTCATAGACGCTCTATGATCACCGATTTGAAGTCTCGCTTGACTGAAAGCGCTCTCCGATGCCACTGTTGAAGCTTGAATACTTAAAATATCTCGAGCCATCCTTGAAAGAACCGGATAGTGTTTTTATTTGTCCTTCCACCATTCCAAAATATTGAAGGTGCCGTCGGGATTCTCTGTTTCAAGTCCCTGCGACAAATAAACTTGAAGCTCATTTAGTTGTGAACTGTCACCATATTATCACCTTGAGAACCCCTGAACCCCATCCAAGAACTAAGTGCTATAAGTCCCGCAGATCTTTTAAATGACTGCGAGCTAGACGAGGTAGGAGTTGGAACATTTGGTCTA
>ML367085.1:0-30133 GCA_005239505.1 Nicotiana paniculata | reverse complement strand
GGTTCAGAAACTTCCGGTTGCTCCGAGCACCCGATTGAGGTGGCCGGTGCAAACGAAAACTCTATTTCGTGTAAGCATTCGCTTGTCGCCGTCAGAGAAATAAGAATACATCCATTTTTTTGAAAGAGTATGAGGATACTTTTTCATGGTCCTATGATGATATGATCGGTTTTAGCACACCTATAGTGGCTCATAAGTTACCGACCGACCCTATGTGTTTGCAGGTAAAGCAGAAGCTCAGAAAGTTTAAGCCAGATATGAGTCTGAAGATAGAAGAGGAAGTCACCAAGCAGATCAAAGCTAAGGTTCTCAGAGTGGTTGAATATCCAACCTGGTTGGCTAACATCATGCCAGTTCCGAAGAAGGATGGGAAAGTTAGGGCATGTGTCGACTATCGGGATTTAAATAGAGCAAGTCCCTTTGATGATTTCCTGTTTCCCAATATACACATACTCATCGAAAACTGTGCCAAGCATGAACTCCAGTCTTTTGTAGATTTCTTTGCGGGATATCATCAGATCTGGATGGATGAGGAAGATGTTGAGAAGACAACCTTTATTACGCCGTGGGAAATATATTGCGAAACAATGATGCCATTTGGCCTAAAGAATGCTGGAGCCACTTATATGAAGGCCATGACAACCATCTTCCATGACATGATACATAAGGAGATAGAAGTGTACGTGGACGATGTCATCATAAAATTCAAAAAGGGTACAGATCACATAGAAGACTTGAGGAAATTCTTTGTTTGGCTTCGAAGGTATAATTTGAAACTGAATCCCGCAAAATGTGCCTTTGGAGTCCCTACTGGAAAGTTGTTAGGATTCATCGTTAGTCGTCGAGGGATTGAGCTAGACCCATCAAAGTTCAAGGCTATCCAAGACCTGCCACCTCCAAAGAGCAAGAAAGATGTGATGACTTTCTTGGGGTGTCTCAACTACATCAGCCGTTTCATAGCACAATCAACTGTGATCTATGAACCAATTTTCAGAATGTTGAAGAAGGATGCTGCAACAAGTTGGATTGAATAATGTCATAAAGCCTTTGAAAAAATCAAGGAATATCTGTCCATATCACCAGTCCTGGTCCGCTGGAACCTGGGAGACCTCTACTACTCTATCTATCTATACTGGATGGGGCATTCAGTTGTGTCTTGGGACAACACGATGAGACAGGAAGGAAAGAACAGGCTATATACTATCTGAGTAAGAATTTCACACCCTATGAAGCACGATATTCTTTGCTGGAACACACCTGCTGTGCTCTGACATGGATAACTCAAAAGTTGAGCCACTACTTCTGTGCCTACACCACATATGTTATATCAAGGATGTATCCTCTAAAATACATTTTCCAGAAACCCATGCCTATGGGGAAGTTGGCAAAATGGAAGATACTATTGAGTGAATTTGACATCGTCTATGTAACTTAGAAGGCAGTCAAGGGACAGGCGTTGGGAGATCACTTGGCAGAAAATCTTGTAGGAGGAGAATACGAACTGCTGAAAATGTATTTTCCCGATGAAGAAATATCATTTGTAGGGGAAGATATCACTGAAACCTATGATGGTTGGAGAATGTTCTTCGATGGGGCTGAAAATTTCAAAGGAGAGGGTATTGGAGCAGTTTTGGTATCAGAGACGGGTCAACACTATCCGGTATCTGCAATATTGCTGTATTTGTACTATGTTCAAGAACTAATGAAGAGGTTCACAAAGAAAGAGTTCCAACATGTTCCGAGAATCCAGAATGATTTCGCAGATGCGTTGGACACTCTATCTTTCATGATACAACACACAGATAAGAATTTCATCGATCCTATTCTAATAGGGATTCATAATCAGCCAGCTTATTGAGCTCATGTTGAAGAAGAAACTGATGGGAATATGTGGTTTGATGATATCAAAGAATACTTGGAAAAATGAGAATACCTGGAGCACGCAAATCATACTCAGAAACGCACACTCCGAAGATTATCCAACTACTTCTTCCAAAGTGGAGCAATTCTATACAGAAGGACCCTAGATCTGGGATTATTATAGTGGGTTGACGTCAAGGAAGCATCCAAAATGCTCGAAGAGATACATGCCAGAACTTGTGGACCACACATGAATGGATTTGTTTTAGCCAAAAAGATATTAAGAGCAGTATATTTTTGGATGACTATGAAAACGGACTACATCAGGTATGTCCAATAGTGTCATCAGTGCCAAGTACATGCGGATATGATACGAGTGCCACCAAATAAACTCAATGCAACAAGTGCACCTTGGCCTTTCTCTTCTTGGGGGATGAATGTCATCGGTCCAACCGAACCCTCCGCTTCAAATGGGAACAGGTTCATTCTAGTGGCCATAGACTATTTCATAAAATGGGTTGAAACCTCATCTTACAAGGCTGTAACTAAGAAAGTCGTTGCAGATTTCGTCAGGGATCTTATTGTTTGTCGATTCGAGGTGCCAGAATCAATCATCACCGCTAACACCGCCAACCTTAACAGTGATTTAATGAAATCTATGTGTGAAACCTTCAAGATCAAGCATAAGAATTCCATAGCATACAAGCCTCAAATGAATAGAGATGTGGAAGACGCCAACAAGAACATCAAGAAAATATTGAGGAAGATGGTAGATAATCACAAACAATGGCACAAGAAGTTACCATTTGCTCTACTTGGATATCGTACCACAGTTCGCACATCAACCAGGGAAACTCCCCATTTGTTGGTCTATGGTACTGAAGCTGTTATTACCGGTGAAGTAGAAATTCCTTCTTTGAGAATCATACAAGAGGTTAAATTCAGTGATGCAGAATGGATACAAAGTCGATATGAACAACTGGCTCTCATTGACGGGAAAATAATGAATGCGGTATGTCACAGTCAACTCTACTAGAAAAAAATGTCCAGTGCTTTCTACAAAAAGTTCAAGCCAAGACAATTCACATCGGGGCAGCTAGTGCTAAAGCGAAACTTCCCGCTCCAAAGCTAAAGCCAAAGAAAATTTTCACCCAATTGGCAAGGTCTATACATGGTTCACAAATTACTAACATGAGGAGCGCTCATACTTGCAAAAATGGATGGAGAAGTTTGGCCAAAACCTATCAACTCAGACACAGCCAAGAGATACTATGTTTAGACTATTTACATTTCTTCATCTAATGTAACTGAACTACGCTTGAACTGATTCCCATTTAAGAGGGGATACATAGGGCCCTGTGGGTTCGGTCACATCCCAATAAAATCTTCATTTTTCCGTGGTCTGAAACTGGGGAAGAATTTTGAGGAGGACCCTCAAAATTCTGAATCAAGTCCAGCCAACTTTGTCATATGCAGAATGGGCATAGAATTTCTTTCAAACTGGGACAGAATTTTGAGGAGGACCCTCAAAATTCTAAAGCAAGGAGGTCGCGATGTCTCTGAAATATGCCATAGTCATTGGTTCATCTAGTTTATTTGATATTGCATACTACTATATTTTTAAAAATAACCACATTCATCAATGCACGTATATTTTCTCAAAACATTATTTCTATAAAAAACCAGATGTTACGCGGGGTAACTCAAATAGGATCTCAAGACATGAGTACATGCCAAGCAGAAGACAAAAGCACGAACCAACCTTCCCCGCAAAACACATGATTTTTCTTTGGATGCAGGCACAATGAACATAACAGGAATATTCGAAAATACTTGCACACATCAAAATTACTATCCTCATAATGACAAAGTTGCCAAATGCAAACACATCTCTAGCTAAGAAATACTATGTTGTCTCACTGTCACTCATTTTTTTCTTTGAATGAGGCTAAGCATTGCCTTCCTAACTGCATAAGGCTAAGCATTGCCTTTGTTTGCATGGGACTAAGCACTGTCTCCTAAATTGCATGAGACTAAGCACTGTCTCCTCTTTGCATGAGGCTAAGCATTGCCTCCCTAATTGTATAAGGCTAAGAAATGCCTCCCTAATTGCATAAGGCTAAGCATTGCCTATCTTTGCATGAGACTAAGCACTGTCTCCTAAATTGCGTGAGACTAAGCATTGTCTCCTCTTTGCATGAGACTAAGAATTGCCTCCCTAATTGCATAAGGCTAAGCATTTCGTTTCTTTGCATGAGATTAAGCATTGTCTCCTTATTGCATGAGACTAAGCATTGTCTCCTCTTTGCATGAGGCTAAGCATTTCCTCCCTAAATGCATAAGGCTAAGCATGCCTTTCTTTGCATGAGACTAAGCACTGCCTCCTAAATTGCATGAGACTAAGCACTGACTCCTAATTACATGAGACTAATCACCGTCTCCTCTTCTTGCATGTGGATAAGCTTTGCCTCCCCAATTGCATAAGACTAAGCATTGTCTCATCTTCTTGCATGAGGCTAAGCATTGACTCCCTAATCGCATAAGGCGTGGATCGGCCTTTCCTTGAATCGAGACTAAGCATCGTCTCCTCTTCTTGCATGAGGCTAAGCACTGCCTCCCAAATTGTCTAAGGCTAAGCATTGCCTTGTCCTTGCATAATACCAAATGTTATCTCCATTATGCTATTTAAAACCCAACACTATTTTCTATTCGCCCGGGGCTAAGCATTGCCCCCAATCTTACACAAGACTAAGCTCTGTCTTGTTTTACTTCGCATAAGAACGAGCATCATATCCTTGCATCTCATAGGCTGAAACATCACCATTTTTTCCAAAGGCGTCATAGTCCGAAGGCATCATCCTCATAGCCGAAAGACACCATGTCATGGCCTGAGGATCTCTCAAAACTGCACATCATTATTCAAAGGAGTCATGGTTCAGAGTCACCATTTTCATGGCCCGAGGACATCATTTCATGGCCTTCGAATCCCTTATCACATGATTTATGGCCCGGGACGTCGTGGTCCGAGGGCATCATCTGCACCGTCCAAAGACAACTTTCATGGTCCAAAGGGAATTTGCATCATGTTTAAATCGCAATAATCCATATATACTTGCATGCATTGTGTTTTATGTTTTGCAGGTAATCTAGGAAGTAACCTTTCTCTTAACAGGAGCAATCTTCGCTCCGGTTTCCGTTCAACGTTCACATCCTGCAATTATTTCAAATGCAACCAACGATCGTCAGTTACCCACTTGCACTTGATAACAGTTCAAATGCTCATTTGAAATACATCCATAATGTTTCGGATTCACATTCATCTCTATATTTGTATTTCCTCTGTGCTAGTCTCTCTTTATTTTTAAAAACTCCATAGATAAAAAAGAGATCAATCTCGTTGTTGTTGTTGTAGAGGCTTTTTCCTCTTTGGCACTGAGGTCCTCAGTTAAAGCAGCAGAGTCCGCCCAAGGAAAAAGGAAGAAAGTTTTAAAGCTTCTTCCATCAAAAGTGCGAATATGGAAGTTGAGCCCATAGTCTGTATGAAACCAAGCAAAACAAATAGAGTTATTGATACCCAATTTTTCTCTCGTATTTTTAAAATATATATATATATACTTTTAAAAGCATATTTGCATCATCGTTTAGTTTACAAGCCTATACAAGCATTTTTTTTTTATAATTTTCCATAATCTTTGAAACTTTAAATTAATTTTCTTATATTTTAATTATATAAATATCTAGTAATCATCCTTTAAATTTTTTTGTGATGAGTTAATTACCCAAAATTATTATTTTCATCCATAATACATATTTTAAATATTTTTATTCTATTTTTAATAATTGCATTAGTATTTTAAGCTATTTATTAAATTTTACAATAATGGCCTATATTTTACAAATAATTGCGTTTGTTATACTATTTATGCCAAAGTATCATTTTTATATTGCTTTAATATTGGGTTATTTTCCTAAAATAGTTACAACATAAATATTATTTTTACCATTTATTAGAAGTTTTAATAATTTATTTTTAAATTAATTTTTCAAGAGGTGGCCCAAAATAGGCTGATTTTCGGACCAAATTAATGTCCCAAACCCCAAACCCTTAGCCCATTCCCCAGAGCCCAAACCAAATAACACACTAACCCCAACCCGGTCACTACCCATACTCGTCCAATAACCTGCCCAGGCTTTTAAAATCCTGTCAGTTGATCTCTAAGATCAACGACCCATAATGAATCCCCCAGAATCCTCTTTATACTCTCATCATCTCTAACCCTAGCAGCCTCACTCAAACCTTCTCCGAATCCGTCTCAATTATGGATTCCTTCCATGATTTTCTTACCTTTTGCGTGGTTCCTCAGTATTATCTGTAAGATTATGGTGTTACATAATTCTTGCCCCAATTTTGGCAAGTACCAGTCCCAAAATCAGATTCTACCTCCTTCAATCTTTGAGATTTAGATGATATTTCGTCTATATGCACTCTATATGGTGTGATTTAGTGAGATTTTCGGCTATCTATGCTTTCTGTTTGAATTAGGGTTTGAGCTTTTCCCCTATTCTTTACTGATTCTTGATTGATACTCTCCCTTTTCTCGTATTTGACTAATATTTTCCTTATTTCTATTTAACCCTGTCACGACCCAAATCGGTAGGCTGCGAGGGATGCCCGAGTCCTACCTATCAAACATCCTTAAGAACACATCTAATATATAAACATGAATAACATACGTGAGGGAAACCTATTAAAAATACATATGTACATATACATGCAGAATACAGTGAACGAGCCGGCAAGGCTGCTATAGACAATAATATACCCAAAACTAGAAGCCGACAAGGCCACATACTATCAAAATATACATAACTGTCTACAAACCTCTAATTGAAAATAAAATTGTACAAGGATGGGACTGGGCCATTCAAGCATATCGTACCAAAATCAAAAGGCAACTCCGGATCAAGTGGAGCACGCCAACTCTCGCTGACCAAGGATCCCAAGAAGCGGGACCGTCAGTTTGCCTACCTGCACCTGCAGGCATGAAACGCAGGCCCTAAGAAATAGGGCATCTTTACGAATAATGTACTGAGTATGTAAGGCATGAAAATCAGGACATAACAGACATAGATGAAACATAATAAATAATTCCGACTGTAAGTCAAAATCACTATGTAAATCCTGAAACATTTATAATGTCATGCACGTGCGTATCAATGTCGTGTCATGCATAGGTATGAGTGTATATAACATCATAAATCCTCTAAGGGCATCCTATCATATCGTCTCGACCATTGTGGGCAAAAATCATCAACATATACCAGCTGATCAGGTGGTGGTACGTATATAATGCCGTAACCATTTTCCCATATCCCATATACATATATTATACATATATATGCGTATATAACACCATCTGTCATGGGTTAATGTAAATGAATGCAATGCATGATAGGTACGCCAATAAAATCTTTCGGAGTGTCATAAGACCATTATGCCTTTAATTAATTTAATGAAATAAACTTTATCAACTTACGTATTTTCTGAGACCCGTGAACAAACGATAGAATAATAAGACTTATGAGAAAACAAGAATATACGCATCTCTAGCATTTCTACGAATGGAGTAATTTATGGAAGTTGTGCATTTTCTCGTTTCGTTCGTGTCGTATAGATCATGCCAAAGAGAAAGAAGGGATATACTTAACATACATGAGTCGATTCTCTTGAAAATCCTCTAACACATGTTAATTGTGATAAAACCCGGAACAAGTCGTATGAAAAGCTCGAAGCAATCACGTTGCTATGCAAAGAAAATCTTGGCCGAAATCTTTCCTTAACAACTTAGCAACAACGTTGCTATTTTGGAAAGTGAATTAACGTTGCTTATGTTCCTTGGATGAGAAGGTGATTGGAATTGTAATGTTTCTATGTGCTTGGCTGAAACTTTCTTTCCTTAGANGGGGGGGGGGGGGGGGGGGGGTGCCATGTTCTTTGCTTATCTTAAAGACTTAATTACTTACTATTATTTTATTTAACTAATTAATCCCCCATTAACTAATAATAAACCAATTACCCCCATAATTAAGAATTATCTCAAATTACTTAATATACTACTCACTTTTAAAACACTTTACGTACGCTACTATCGTGGTCATGGGGTACCTAGTATAGGACTAGTCCATAAATACCGGGTATTATGGCTCAGATCGTATTTGTGATGACCCAAGGGGTTATTTTATGAATTTAGACTTCGTTCTAGGCTTATTAGCCATAAAAAGATTAATTTTAACTACCCCGATTTTCATGCACCATCCGGGCGTGAACCGAAAAGCTTTTATGTGAAAATATAAGAAATAATAATTTTTAGAGTTAAAAATTTAGTTTTAGTTGACTTGAGTCAACATTTTGAGTAAACGGACTGGGATCTGTGTTTCGACGATCCCGGGAGGTCCAAAGTAAAATATGAGACTTGGGCGTATGCCCGGAATTGTATTCCGAGGTCCCCAGCCTTAAAAATTAATTTTTGAAAGAAATTGTTTTGCTGAATTATTAATGAAATAAAGAAATGAATTAACCTTTGAAACCGTTGGTATCGGGCCCGTATTTTGATTCCGTAGCTTGATACAAGTTTTTTATGATATTTAAGTCTTGCCTGTGAAATTTGGTGAAAAACGGAGTTCGTTTGACGTGATTCGGACATCCGGTTGATAAATAGTGGACTTTAAGTGTTCTTGAGAAAAATAATGAGTTCTGAGGTTTAATTCATAGTCTTACATGTTATTTTCATGACTTGATCGCACGAGAAAGTCTGTATGTTGCTTTTAGACTTGTGTGCATGTTTGTTTTAGAGCCCCGAGGGCTCGGGTGGGTTTCAAATAGGTTTGGGTTATGTTGCGCTCGTTCTTTCTTATGCTTCGACGTCGTTTCTTCAAGCATAAATGATATCATATTGAACAAATGAGCTCCGATTTATGTTTTGAATAAAGTATTAGGTCCGTATCGTAAATATGGACCCGTAGCAAAAAGGATCATTGAATTTGGACATCGTATGAGGATTTTATGGTCATTTTACTAAGGTTGCCAGATTTTTCAGGTAAATTACGAAATTGCCACTGACGGTGTATTAAAAATCTGTACTATTTGCAAATATTAATATCTACATATCTCCTTCATTATAAGGTCAAATGGAGTGATGCAAAAGCCTAAATTAACTAAAATTTCACAAGAAATCCATTGGAGACATAAAAATCGAGTTCCGGGATCATTTAGCACGAGAAATGAGGCAGAATAACTGTCAGAAAAATATATATAAAATGGGCAGACTTCTTCTTCTTCGAATTTTCGAACCCTACAGCCCTAAGAACAAATGTCTTCACCAAATATCACCCCCAAGTCATAGGTAATCAATTCTAAACTTTACTCTTTCAATTACTCAATGTTTTTAATCACTTTTAAATCAAAAATTAAGAATTTTCATGGTAAAAATTGAGTGTTTGGGTAGAATTTAGGGAATTTTGTAAAAATCAAATCTTTACTTCGAATTGAGGTCGGATTTCTAAACTAATTGTATGATTGGGTGAATGGGTAAACATAATTTGGTCCGAACCCCGAGTTTAGACCAAGCGGACCCAGGGTCGGGTTTTTACTTTTTTTGAGAAAACTTAGGAAAAATTATAATTTTCAGTAAAGTTAGTTCCTTTAGCATTAATTAATGATACTAAGTTAATTATGGTTAGAATCGAGTGTATTGTAGGTGAATTTAAAGGGAAAAGCTATAATTGAGCAGTGAGTGGCTTGCGAAATTAAGGTGAGTGTTTGGTTTAACTTTGACTTGAGGGAATAGGAGTCCCCACTTGTTTGCTATGTGAAATGCATGTGTGTGGTATATAGGTGAAGTGACGAGTATCTATGCACCACCAAATTGCCTGTTAAACATGATCACTTGCCCGTTCCTAACTTAATTGATTCTTGTCTTAATTATTCTATGTTCATTATTGTTTCTATGACTACTTGGCTTGGTTATTTTGTTGTTAAATATTGTTGTGGTTATTTTTGAAAGAGTATTGGTTGTTTTAGCTGGTTCCCTTGTGGTACAAAACAGTTGAGCGGTTTGGCATTATTTTTACGAGATATATATATGTTCCTGTTGGTTTCATGGTTGAGAGGATATTTATGAAGTTATGAGAAAAATAGGGGTTTTATTTATAATTGTTGAGAAAAAGATATTGTGAAAGGATTGGCCTAAATTGTGAAATTTATGAATAAATTGATATGAGATGTCTGGTGGGAGCGGGTTGCACGCTGCAACAAGGAGTGATAAGGGTGAATAGGTGGGATCGGGTTGCACGCCGCAACATGAGTAATAAGGGTGATATATTTTAGGGAGGAGCAATAATGGTGGACAGGTGGGAGCGGGTTGCATGCCGCTACAAGGAGCAATAAGGGAAGACATCTATATTTTTACTGAATTTTAAAGAAAATAAAGATTTGAAAGGCTTAAATGTTTATTTTACTATTCTTCATATTTTCGGCACTACTTTATTTAAAGTTAAAGTTTGAAAACATGGAAATTATTTGAGAATTGGTTATAGATGAGGCCTGGAAAAGGCGACTAAGTTATTTGTTGTTACAGTAATTAATTATTTGTTTAGATTTCCTTCTTGATTTATATATTATTGTCACGGGTTATATTGCTAAAGCCCCGCCGTAGCCTCGTCACTACTTCGTCGAGGTTAGGCTCGGCAGTTACTCAGTACATGGGGTTGGTTGTACTGATACTACGCTATGCACTCTTTTGTATAGATCCAGGTACCGGCTAGCAGTAGGGATATTTAGAGCAGCTATTTATTGTTCGGAGACACGAGGTATATCTGCCGACATTCGCAGATCCCGAGAGTCTTCTCTTTGTTGGTCGAGACTGTATTTTTCAAAACAATTATATTAATTCTTTCAGCCCATTATTTGTAGTATCCTTTAGTAGTTCGTGAATTGTTACACCAGATCCTTGGGTAGTTCTAGGTTTATTTATATAATTAGTTCGTGTCTCGGTTTAATTGATTGTTTATTATTTTATATTTGGAATTATTTTTTGAAAGACATTAGATCAAGTTTTGTTTAAAATTATTTTACCCTATTTAAATGATTAATTAACGGAAATAGTTGAGCGAACTCTAACAGTGACTTGCCTAGCAAGTGTGGTGTTAGGTGCCATCACGATCCCTAAGGTTGGGAAATTTGGGTCGTGACAGTATTTTATCCCAAATCGACAACCTTCAATGAAACTCATTTTCTTTAATTCGTTTACTCTTTATCCTTCACGGTACTTACTTATCGCTTGTTATAAATAGTATAAATACGTTAATATCAAGACAATCTCATCCCCGAATCTACGTCGATTAACTGCAGATGAATTTTTTAATATACGAAAACGGGAGATGTAACAAACAAAACATGTTTCCCTATTTTTTACTTTATTTTTCCCTAAATCTGACTCCAATTGATTTTTCGTATGATATTTTTTTTATTCTCTGTTTAATCTATTTTATTCCTTTATTTTAAGTATTATTTGCATGATATTTGTTATTCTCTGTTGATTTACCGAACTCCCTTATTTTATGCCCTAAATGAATCAATTATATTTGATTCTAGTATATCATTCCTTATTTGTGTTTGAATAATATGTTTTCCATGTTTACTTGTTCGATTCTACACTATATAAACCTCTCTCATGAAACCCCTTAGATAGATTTTAAAAATCCTAATTCCGGCTAATGTTTTCACTACTCTCTTCACTCACTCACTCACTCACTGTTACACTCAAATTCTTTGAAATTATTGAATAATCTCCTCTGGTGCAAGAACTTCTCGAAGCCCACTCTCGAGGCTCTTGTGAACTCTGAAGCATCAGGGATTTAGAGTTTTTGCTATTACACTCTTTACTCTCTTGATTTTTCTACTGATTAGTGTTTAGACTCTTGCAATGTTTAATTTCTTTCCTTCTTTGTGCATATGTATCTGAACTTGTATGAGCATGATTCAACTATGTTAGTGTTCAATTTTGATGTCATTCTGTGTTAACTAGACACATGAGAATAGTTTCCCGTTTGTGTTATGCTTCACTATAATTTGCACTCTGTGATCTTTTGTCTGCTGAGATTGATTCTGCACGTCTAGTTTTGGACTTCAATAGCAGTCCACTTCATTATGAGCCTGACTATTTTAGTTGTATGCTGCTTCTGCATATTATGTTTGGGTAATACCCTCTAATTATATGAAGACCCCTTTACTTGAATAAACATTTTGATACTAAATGCTATTTGTAATGTTGTCCTAAAGTTTGTTCTAAACCTGTTTCATGCTATCCTGATTTTCTAAAAGACAAATACTCTATTTTCAGTTGATTAGGACTTGACTTCTATGCTAATATGTTTTCCAATATGTCTTAGTTCATTTGCTATTCTATCTCTGATTATCAATATGTGTATCCCTCTATATAAGTATTGATTAATATGGTATTAGGTTAGACTTAACTTAATTTAGACCCTTAGATGTCAATTAGTGCAACCTATGTATGCTTGCAAACCTATTCCTTCTCATATTTCCTATGATTGTCGTTTATGTGGTACTTTGGCTATGTGAACCTGGCTAAATTTACTGAATCTCTGTCCATTCTCCTTACTTATTACTCTGGTATTCTGAATTCCAATTGTTAGCCGGCTGAAAGCCAAGGCTACATAGGTTCTTTGTTGGCTTCCCTAGTGTGAGAACTGCTCTGGGTCTATTTGAGGCCCTTGTGAACTTTGCCACACTAGGGGTTTGGCCCTAGTTATTCCTGTAACCTTCAAAACTACCCCTCAATGCTCTGCTTCCCTATCATGTACTGTGTCTTTATGTTAGTTGTTCCAAGTGGTGCAACACTTGGTGCCGTGGCTCATTGAAAGGGGTCTGAATTCCCCTATGGACCTGTGATCATGTGGTTCTTTGTTGAAGGCCTAAGTATTCTATGTTAGAAGTATTAAAGGCCCATCAGGGCTGGGTTTTAGTTTTTTTATTTGGTCCTGCTACATGCCTGTTTATTGTTATGTAATATTACTAATTTACTTATCAATTGGGTCTATAATAATATCTTTGTATAAACGATTGGGGTGTTAGTAAAAAGGATGGGGTAGATGCCAATATTAATATAAGATGTGTAGATAACATGCCTATAGTATTGAATGATACACTTGCTTTATTTTATTCATTCTCTATGCACACTATAGAAAGCATGCCATTAGGAAAAGCACACACATTCACTACTTGTTTATTAGCAAAGCATGAGCTCAGATGCCTCAATATCTTTGTTTTTATATGTTGTTAGAGAACCTACCCATAGGAAATAAATATCGTTGAATTTTCGGTTATTCACACTACTGCAGCATTGCCCATTAAAAATTATACCTATAGGACTCTAATCATGTCATTTGCTCTTGCATTGCATTGTTCACCTAGAAAACCTGCCTATAAGGTTTAACAATAAAATCAGTTTCCCAATTGTTAATCGTTAGAAATCCTACCTATATGATGCCATTGTTTCCTTAAATAACTGGTAATGATACCCCTTTTAACATGGTTCATGTCTATAGATCTCGTTGGTACCTGAAACTACTTCCATGCCTCAATGCCTATCACATAGAAATCATGCCTATAGTGATTTAAGTTCCTTAATCTCGAACTGCCTAACATGAAAACTTATTTTTGCGTGCATTTGCTGTTTAAGTGAGGAGGCTAATTTGATCCTTTAACTGCCTATATGTGAAATCCAACATGTTTTGTATGTCGCCTAGTTTTGACATTTTCTGAGCAACCTAAGTAAAGTCTAGAATCATCAAAAATAGAGGCCCAACGCCTCCTGGACCATAGGCATGGGATGGGTAGTGCACGCATAAGGCACGACTTATAATTGAGCTAGTGCGCTATAGGTAACAACTTACAGATAGGTAACAGGAGATGATATTCTGTGCCCACTAAATAATATGAGTAACACCCCATCTCAAGGGATTTACGAAGATTATCTATGTTGCACGGGGTGATCCTTTAGGCTAAAAAACTTAGGACCCCTTATCTTATTCCCTTTTTTTTTTGAAGCAAGTGTTTGTACTAATTCATTTAAAGTATTGTAATAATGAAATTTCTCAAACTTCTTTCTCTCTATATCTTTGTTTATCCGACTAATTCATATAATTGAAGTTCGGCTGGGACACATAGTTGTGGACCTGGAAGAGTGCCTAACACCTTCTCTTTGAGGTAATTTCAATCCCTTACCCGATCTTTGGTGATGCAAACTAGTCAAACCTGAGTCATTTCCAAATAGGTGCCCAAACGTACCTAAACCATTAGGTGACGACTCTCCTCATTTAATTCGTCTTTAAAATATTTTTCACATGTCGAAAGCCGAATTCGCGAGAAAAAAGGGCGCGGCAAGAGTTGTCATGTAAAAATTCAATTAACTTATGCTTCTATTCAGGTGTCAGTCCCGAACAAATGTAGACCTTCGAACTAGACCATGGATGAATAAGATTACTCATTCAAGTTTTTAGTGGTTGAAATGGCATTTCTTGTTTTTTCCGAATCAATGATTCAGTCTCCAAAAACTAATTCGTCTTGCTCTGACACAGGTTGTTGTAGTTGACATCTATCTACCTTCCCTTTAGGAACGATACTGTTGGTGGATGTGATCGAATTAACTTCCTGGTTGTTCTTTCCTCTCGTTAGATTTCTCTGATCCCCCACGATAAAAGGAATTTTATAACTTGGTACAAGGTTGACGGTACGTCATCCATGTTATGTATCCATGGTCTTCATAGGATGGCATTGTAAGCCATGTCCTCTACCACGAGTTGGAATGGAGTATCTCGAGTTACCTCTTCGACGAAGGTCCTCAGAGTGATCTCGCCTTTATTTATTTTACTAAAGTTATTGAATCCGGAGAGTAGTAGTGAATTTGGGTCTCTTCTTCATCTCTTTAATTACTCGCATTTGAATGATGTTGGCCGAGCTACTTGGTTCAACTAAGACTTTTCTAATATCATTATCAACAATTCATATAGTAATTACCAGTCTGTCGATGTATAGATCTCACAGTCTATCTGTTTCCTAATCATTGAATATGGAGCATGTACGGTTAGTACCGAGATGTCATCCTCTACTCAGAGCTTAGTGTTGTATTTGTGATATACATCATTTCATTTTTTGGCAGGTAATTATTGTAAGCTTTCATTCAGTTTCTCTAAAGCTTCAAAGCTGCTCGAGTTAAAATTTCTTGTAAAAGCCACATCAGTGCAATTGCTTAGTACTTCTCAAAGCAGCATTCTTTCTCTCTGAAATTAGGGTATGAAATCTTGGAGCATTTTTGTTTTTCCCTACATGACTTTGAAGATAAGTTCAGCAAAAGAACTAATAAAATTTTCAGGTAAGTGGGAGTACTAGGTTAATTCTCCCTTTGTCAGGGTGTCTTGAAACTTCTTGATGAGAACTAATCTGATTCCATCCTTTTTGAGGTCATTTCCCTTGATTACATCGTATACGCCATGACGTGGTCACGTGGATCCAGGTCACATCATGTTTTGGGATATATGTCATTTTGAACTTCGCGCACATAGATTATATTTGTTATGAGTACTTGTTGATTTCACATCCTTTGATGATAGGCGTGACCCTAGAGATATGCTCAATCCTTTTGTTTTGCTCCTTGAATTGTTTCTACAAGGTTAAAATTAAATTTGTAACTCAGCATTTTCAGACGTACATGCTCCACAGTCCGTGGAGTTATCAGGACACTCAATGCCTTGAGTAGTGAATTAGAGGTGTTTGTGAGAGGGTATATCTTCTTATTATGATGCATCCTTTTCGGATAACGCTTCTTTGAATGGTATTTATAAAAACCCATCCGATCATTTTGTGTATTTGAGCCTCATGGCCCACTTTGATACCCGTATGCTTAGATGTTATTTTATGATTTGGGGGGATGGTTCATTTGGTTTCGTGAAGGGTTTTAAGAGAATTGGAAAACTTGGTTCTGTTGTTGGAAGCTTAAGTTGTAAGAGTTGACCAAAGTTTTACTTTTGTATAGATGATCTCAGGTTCGTGATTTGATATTTCTAATAGGTTCATATGGTAATTTTGGACTTAGGTGTACATTGGGATTTTGATTTGGAGGTTCCTAGGTTGTTTTGGCTCTAATTGCCGAAGGTTGGCAACTTGAAGGTTTAGGAAGTTCATAACTTTGACCATGAAATGGCTTTGAGGCTATCATGTTTGTATTGTCATTTAGGGACTTGGCATTGGTCAGTTTTTTTTATTTGGAACTTCTGTTCAAAGTTTGGTTGCATTCTGAGTTGTTTTGATAGGATTCAAACGCTTGGTTGTGTATATTACATCTTTTGAACTTGAAGGTTTGAATAATGTGAATTGGTGTTTCCTTCATGTTTTTGAATGTAATTTTTATGTTTTGAGCTTATGAGCCAGTTTGTATGAAGGCTTTTATACTTGTGTGGATGTTTGGTGTGGGGTCCAAGGTTCTCGGGTGTGTTTCAGATTGATTTTGGGTAGGTTCAACTCTGCTGGTGCTGCAGATCTTGCAATTGCGATGGTCTACACGCAATTGCGAAGGTCTGCAAATGCGGAGTCCTGATTGCATTTGCAAATGATGCTTCGGAAGGCCAGCTTCACATTTGTGAATCTAGTGTCGCAATTGCCACATCCGCATTCGCGAAGGGAATCTCGAATTTCTGACACTTGGTCGCATTTGAGACTCTCCTTGTGACATTTGTAACATCTGATGATGAGGGAGCCAGTTCTCATTTGCGAGCCCTTACTCGCATTTGCGAGGCTTGTAATTGCGAACCCCTGGTCGTAGTTGCGGCTTCTACAGCTGAGTAATAAGGAAGGATTTCAAGACTCTTTTCACATATTTTGAACCCTTGGTGTGGAGAAAGGTGACTTTCAAGGGTTTTTTCACACAAGGAAAGAGGATAATTGATTTCTACTTGATTTTGAAAATAACATCTTGTTTCGCCATGGATTATTACTCTTGGATTAGAGACTTTAAATGAGAATTTGGGGGGTAGGGTGTTGACTGTGTTTTGGAAAACAAAAATTGAGATTTTGTTGTCGATTTGGACTCGTTTTTGAAATCTAATCATATATTTGGACCTGTAGGGTTTTGAGTAGTCAGTATCTACCCCTTGACCCAAGTATTGATTGTGTGAGCCCGGTATTGACTTTTTTTGACTTTTTGGAAATTTGATAAAGATTGGAACTTTATTATTTAGAATTGATTCTTATAGCATTGTTTGATGTTATTGAGTTATTTTTTGCTATATTTGAGCCGGACAGAGGTGGTTTTTAAAAGAAAGGCTATTTTTGGGAGTCGATTTGGGCTTATTAAGGTAAGTATCTCGCCTAACCTTGTGTGAAGGTATAACCCTTAGGATTGAACCTTAATTGTCTAAACATAGTGTATGTGATGCAAAATATATGCGAAGTGTGAATGTATATGCGAGTGTTATGATGAAAAATGACCAGACAAGACTCTAGGTTCTTCTATGCCTTGAATTGGTTATGTGTCCCCTATGACACACGTGAAAACCTTTATTTGACCACGTGAGCTTATCCTTTCATGCTAGAGATTATGTTTTGGGATTATTATTTCCTAATTATCCAAGATGGGCATTTGTGGAATCATTACTAAAATGATTAAGCCATAGTATGCTTTATATGTTGAACAGTCATCCACTATTTACTATTGTCATGTGCTTGTACATCTTGTTGAATAATTATGAGTGTATGACTCTTGATAGTAATTTGGCATATCATGTTGTTATGATTATGGAACATGTGGACATGTTAGGCGGATTGATTCGGTGTTGGCACAATGTTTTTCCATGCGATTGTGATTATTGTTATGCGCATATGGTGGAATAAAGGTGGTATCCTTGATTATGCACATCTGGCAGAATAAGGGTGGCATTTTTGTCAATGCAATGTGGAGTATGAGGGTGATATTCAATATTGAGCAAGTGAATTTTTATGCTTGATATGCACTTTACATGGTTTTACATTGTTTTTAACATGCTACTTTATGCCTATGGTATTGACTAGTAATTCTTTGACAATATGATTTACCTATGATGAGTTGATAATTCTTATTTCATTGCGTTGGTAGTACTATATCGCATTATATTCTTGTTGCTAGTTATTTGAGTTTTTGCACAGGTCCTTTGATTAGTGAATATCACATGCTTTAAACCTTTTAACTACTTCACTGAGGTTAATCTTGATACTTACTGAGTACATGTTGTCATGTACTCATACTATACTTCTGCATATTTTTGTCCAGATCGAGGTGATGGAGGTAGCGGTCCTTGAAAGTGAGCTTTGATTGTTCAGGAGGAGTCAAGGTAGTGTTGCATGGACAACGTATACTTCGTTGAGTCCCCTTCTGTTATTTTCATATTATTGTATTACTTTCAGATAATATCGCACGTACTGAGACTCTTTATGTATTCAGTTAGAGCTCATGTTTGTGCATTACCTGGTTTTAAGGAAGTTTGGCTTATGTACCTATGTCTCGGGCTTGCTGAGACTTTATTTCGCTGTTATGTTAAATTCAGACTTATTATATCTTTTTTCGATATTTTGTATCATTGTGTGATTGACTTACCTAGTCTTAGGGGTTAAGAACCATCACAACTGTTAGTGGGATTCCGGGTCATGAAAATATGTTATAAGAGATCTAGGTTCATAGGTTCTAGGAGTCATGATCAAGTCTAGTGGAGTCTTGCTGATCGGTACAGAGACGTTTGTACTTATCTTCAAGAGGCTACTAGACTGTTAGAAAACTTCACTTATTTTCATTCTTTATCATGCGGATTTACTTATTCTAAAATTTGAATCTTTACTCTTCTATTCTCTCACAGATAGTGAGGACACGTCCTGCTAGATAATTTTATCAGGCAACAACACACCCTATTAGAGTCGCTAGAGGCTAGGGCCGAGGTAATGGTCGAGGTGGGGCACGTGCTGGAGCTAGAGCACCTGCTAGAATAGAAACTGTGGAGTCTCCAGTAGATCTAGTTTAGGATCAGTAGCCCAAGCATGTCAACCCTGCACCTTAGGGGCCTATTGCTATACTGGGGGCTTCAGGATACTTTGCCTCACTTTGTGAGTATGTTCGAGGGTTTGGCGTATGTAGGGTTGATTCTGGTTGCACCAACTACTTCACATGTATGGAATAAGCCTAGACTTATGTCGCATGTACACTAGAGCAGCTAGCTCATGTTTATCTAACATCGAGTGTTGTGCTGGTGTAGCTAGTAGTTGCAGTTCAGCCTGAAGTAAGACCAACTGTGTTTGTTGAGGAGCAGAAGAGGTTGGAGAGGTTTCAGAGACATCGTCCTCCCTAGTTAAGTGGGGAGGCATATGAGGATGCATAGGATTTCTTAGATCAATGTAATCGAATTCTGCGTACTTTGAATTGGAGGAGTCAAACGGGTTTACTTTACTAGTTTTCACTTGATGTGACCGACATACAAATGGTAGAAAACGTATGAATTGAGTAGGCAAGCTGAAGCAACATCACTTATATGGTCCCAATTCTTAGATCTTTTCTTCTGGGAGTTTATCCCACAGACCTACATGGACGAGTTGCGTAATGAGTTTAAGCAATAGGGCCAGTAGGGTGAGAAAGAGAGTGTCCCTAGATTTGTTGAGGGACTCACCTACAGACTTAGATTTAGGATGGCACGGGAGATTGTGATTGGGAAAATATTTCATTAGGGTGTGGAGATTTCTAGGAGGTTAGAGGGTTTATGCAGGTAGGAGAAGGAGGATAGGGATGCTAATAAGCCTCATAGTTTTGTAGGATTTAGCGGCTCCTACTCTAGGGAAAAGGTCCATCATGGTAGAGGCTCTGTTAGTCGACCAACTTAGTCCATGCTTCAGGTTTCACGTAGTGCTCTAGCTAGCCAGGGATTTTAGAACACCCATACTGGACATTCATCTTTCAGTGCACCTTATACACTGGGTTCCCTTAACCGTTATTCAAGTAATCCAAGGCAGGCTTAGTTCCGACAACCATGTCAGTAGAGAGGTTATTAAGAGGGATGTGATAGTAGGCACATGGTGAGAGATTTTTCTAGACTTCGGATGAGTGTACCTTAGCAGGGTACTCAGGCTATGATGTCCACTATAGAGGTGGGGGGAAAGTAGGTAGAGATCGTCCTAGAAGGGCATGCCAAGCCCATTATTATGCTTTCCCTGGTAGGACTAAGGCAATGGTATCAGATGTAGTCATCACAGGTATTGTTCCGATTTCTTGTATGAATGCTTTAGCCTTATTTGGTCGGGGTTATGCTTATTCGTATGTGTCATCCTACTTTTGCTTTGTATTTGGATGTGACTCGTGATTTTTTGGTTACCCCTATTTATGTGTCTACACCTGTTGGGGATTTTATTGTTGTGGTTCTTGTCTATTATTCTGTGTGGTCACTATTGGGGGCTATGAGACGATGGTTCATCTTTTCCAGCTCAATATGGTGGACTTTGATGTGATTTTGGGTCTGTATTGGTTATCTTAGTATCATGCTTTTCTTGATTGTCATGCAAAGACTTTGACATTGGCTATGCCGGGGTGGCCGAGGTTGGAGTGTAGGGTTCGCTTTGTCACATTTCTAGCAGGGTGATTTCTGTTCTAAAGACTCAACGGATGGTTGGGAATGGATTTTTAGCGTACTTGGCCTTTGTTAGAGATGTTAGTGATGATACCCCTACGATTAATTCAGTCCCCGTTAGTGAGAGAGTTTACAGATGTGTTCCTTGCAGACCTACCAGGTATGTCACCTGGTAGGGATAATGATTTTGGTATTGATTTGGATCCAGGTACTCAGCTCCTATGTTCCACCGTATCTCATGGCTCCAGCAAAGTTAAAGAATTAAAGGAACAATTGTTAAAATTTTTAGATAAAGGTTTCATCATGTCGAGTGTTTCACCTTGGGGTGCACCAATACTGTTTGTGAAGAAGAAAAATGGTTCTATGAGAATGTGCATTGACTACAAGTAATTGAACAAGGTTACCATTAATAATAAGTATCCAGTGCCGCGCACTGATGATTTTTTTGATCAGCTTTAAGGGGCTAGGGTATTCTCCAGGATTGACTTGAGATTACGGTACCATTAGTTGAAGATCGGGGCTTCGGACATTTCTACGACGACTTTCAAGACTCTCTATGGGCATTAAGAGTTCTTGGTGATGTATTTTAGCTAGTTCCCTAGCAACATTCATGCATTTGATGAACAATGTGTTCTAGCTTTATTCGAACTCTTTCTCGTCACGATCCAAGACACAAAAAAGTCGTGATGGTGCCTAACGCTCTTGCTATGCAAGCCGGACATAGCAATCATGAACAATAATAGCATAAATGACAGGATCAACATTAGTCTAAAGCCTTAATATTGCATAGAAATCCTAATACATGACAAATCCCCCAGAACTGGTAAATATAGAGTCATGAGCTCTAAATTGGAAAAGTACAAGTGTGAAAGGCCAAATACAAAACTATCTGAAATAAAGACAACAATGCATAAGAAAAGAGACGTCAAGACTGCAGTCGAGAATGCAGCTCTACCTCGTCTATCGGTGATAAACTCAACTAGCAACTCCGCTACCGGTGACTAGGACCGACATCTGGATCTCCACAATTAAGTACAGAGTGTAGTATGAGTACAACCAACCCCATGTACTCAACAAGTATCATAACTAACCTCAACGAGATATGATCAAATCATGAAATCACAGATAAATCCACCTTGGTGCACACAGTTACCCTCAAATACTTTGCCCAGTCCATGATCCAGCATATAAAGATGATATGCAAATAAATTAGGTAAATATTCATAAAAATTGCAAGTAACGATGAAATGAAATAACCAAACAATAATGGCTAGATTTTCATCAGAATTTCCAATAAAGTACCAAACCACTCATCAGTTTTCCTCAATTCACGTGTACACCTACAAGAGAGAAAAAAGAGAGGTTAAACCTAGGGAGATGGATCCATATCCACACGCTACACGGATAACTCACGTGATAACAATATCAACCACATGGACAACTCACGTTCTACACGAATAACTCACGTGCTATTAATATCAATATTTCGATCCGCACAGACAACTCACGTGCTAATAATCACAATCCACCCAGCATGGTAACATGCTCAATATTACAATTCGTCTGGCGTGCTCATAGGCTACCAGTCAAAGCCAAATCACACATAAATTATATATGTAAGTATACATGTACATAATCAAAGAACATCAAATCTAGTAATCTTGGACTAGTGTAAGTGGCATGCTAAGTATTATGCATGTGAAAGTGTGATAAAATAGCTCAAATAAGGTGAATACATCACAAAATAGTAGCTATCAGGCTTAATCAGGACATTAACCTCTATGCAACGTCAAATATAGCTCAAATAGCTCATAACAGGGGTTCAACTAAAAGGAAAATCACAGCATGAATCTTATCAATCAATTCAGGGCATATCATAGCCTAAGCACTACCCAGAGCATGGATAAGTACTCCAGTTCTCGCAATGGGCTCAACCCCCACACATATGCGCACCTATAACACGTAGCTATCAAAAATAACTCATGCAATAAATGCCTCAACCAAGTTTAGGTAACATACGCACCTCAAGCAAGCCAATCACTCCTCTAACAAGCCCTTCCTGCGTGAATCAACGTTCGGACAACTAGAATTTAGCCAAAATAACTTAATATAATCAATAAAAGCCATAGGAATTGATTCCAAATGATAAAGCTAAGATCTTTAACAAAAACCAAAAAGTCAACCCCGGTCTTGCACCTCGGAACCTGACCAAATTCACAAATTCCGAACAGCCATTCAACCACAAGTCCAACTATATGAAAATCATCCAAATTCAACCACAAATCAACCCTCAAATTATCAAATCTCACTCTCTAATAACATAGTCTAAAAGCCAAAAAATCTCACCTTGAATTCTCATAAATTAAGTGTAATAATCAATGGGTAATCAATAGCTAACACCAAATGGAGTAAAAATTACTTACCTCTTCAATTGTGGTGAAAATGTCACGCCCCGAAACCGAGGGGCACGACCTGCGCTCAATCGAGTAAACCTGAAGACTGATAGGTCTTATTCTACCCAACTAATTCACGAATAAAGAAGAGGTGAACTCCACTAATCATACTTTGTAAATATATCATTAACAACTTTCATTTTCATTTCCATTAGCTGTTTCAGCCATAATAACAAAATTATTACAATTATTAAAATATGAAGAAAATATATTCTCCAAATACCAACATTTTTCAATTCAATCCCAATACTCGACACCACCCATAACCTGTCTACGGAGCCTCTAAATACACTTGAAGAGAGATATGGAAATGCCGGCAACAAGGCCCCAGCTATACCTCAAATGTAAAGTACATGGTAACCAAATGATGGAACCCCAAAATGAAGTGGGGATCACCAAGTTAGCTGGGAGGAACATATCACTATCGCTGATCACTGCCGCCTACTGTGGAACCACTTGCATCCATTAAAGATGCAGGGTCCCCGGCAAAAAGGGACGTTAGTACTGTCGAATAGTACTAGTATGTAAAGCTCAAAATGATCTTTCAAAATAATATAACCATACAAGAAAAGGAAATCCATATAAACAATCTAATCACAATAAATAACATCGAAATGTCCAAGTGAAACCTAACAATTGTCAACATAAGGAAGTAACACACATCTCCTTAGAAAGATCAATAATGCAATAAGAAGAATTCAAGAATTCAATGAGAAACATAAGCACCAACACACCATCAATTAAGGAATCACAAAATCTTTACTCTACGCGATCGCGGATGAACTCATGCGATCGCAATGAAGAAACCACTGCTGCTAAAACACCACAAAAATAGCAGACTCCGAAGGACCGAAAGTGCCTGTTTGAGTATCCGAAATACACCTGAGGCCCCCAGGAGCTCAACTAATCCTACCAACACACCCCATAACATCATTCAAATTTATTCGAGCCTTTGAAATACCAAAAACAACGCAAAAACACCAAAATTACATCAAATTCAAGCCTATGAACTTTGAAACTTCTAAATTTCGCCAATGATGCCGAAACCAACCAAAACACATCCGATTGACTTGAAAATTTGCACACATATCCAAAATGACATTACGAACCTGCTCCATCTTTCAGAATTCCATTCCGACCCCGATAGCCTATTTTCCACTGCCAACCAAAAATTGCCTAATTCTACGTTGGACATCAAAACTTCATTCCGAACACACTCCTAAGTCCCAAATCACCTAACAAAGCTATCCGAGCCATAAAATCCGCATTCTGAGGTCGTTTACCAATAAGTCAACTCCTAGTTGACTTTTTCAAATATTAAGCTAATTTAAGAGACTAAGTGTCTCAGTTCTCACCACGACCACTCCGAATCTGAACCAACCGACCCAACACAACATATATAGGCCAAGAAACATATGATAAAGCAGAAACGAAGGAAACAGGACTAATCTCACAGAACGACCGGCCAGGTCGTTACATCCTCCCCCTCTTAAACTAACGTTCGTCCTCGAACGGGTCTAGAAATATACCTGGAGTCTCGAATAAGTGAGGATATCTGCTCCACATCTCCCGCTCGGTCTCCAAGGTGGCATCCTTCACCGGCTTTCCTCTCCAATGAACGTTCACTGAAGCTATATCCTTAGACATCAGCTTTCTGATATGACGACCCAAAATAGCCACTGGCTCTACCTCATGTGACATATCACCCTCGAGCTGAACCGTGCTGAAGTTCAAAACATGAGACGGGTCACCAACATACTTCCGGAGCATCGAAACATGGAACACCGGATGAATACTCGATAAGCCGGGAGGCAAGGCAAGTCTATAAGCCACCTCTCCAATCCTCTAAAGCACCTCAAATGTCCCAATGAACCGGGGAATCAACTTTCCCCTCTTCCCGAACCTCATAAAATCCTTCATGGGTGACACCTTCA
This sequence comes from Nicotiana paniculata, assembly GCA_005239505.1. Classification (NCBI taxonomy): domain Eukaryota; kingdom Viridiplantae; phylum Streptophyta; class Magnoliopsida; order Solanales; family Solanaceae; genus Nicotiana; species Nicotiana paniculata. The sequence continues at coordinate 5,172 of ML367085.1, read as the reverse complement.
GCAACACCTTTTTCCCGACCATGAAAGACACATCTCGGACCTTCTGGTCCGCATAACTCTTCTGCCTAGACTGCACCGTGCGAAGCCACTCCTGAATCAACTTCTCCTTACCTAACACATCCTGAACACAGTCTGTGCCCAATAGCCTAGCCTCGCCCAACTCAAACCAACCAACCGGAGATCTGCACCTCCTACCATATAATGCCTCATACGGAGCCATCTGGATACTCGACTGATAACTATTATTATATGCAAACTACGCAAGTGGCAGACGCTGGTCCCATGAACCCCCAAAATCAATGATACAGGCACGCAACATATCCTCCAAAATCTGGATAGTGCTCTCCGACTGCCCATTGGTCTGAGGATGAAACGCTGTGCTCAACTCGACCTGAGTACCTAACTCCCTCTGCACGGCCCTCCATAACTGGGATGTGAACTGAGTACCTATGTCAAAAATGATAGAAACTGGAACCCCATGCAATCGGATAATTTCCCTGATGTAAATCTCAGCTAACCGCTCCGAAGAATAAGTAGTACCAACAGGAATGAAGTGCGTGGACTTGGTCAGCCGATCCACAATAACCCATGTAGCATCAAACCTCCTCAAAGTCTGTGGGATCCCAACTACAAAGTCCATGGTGATTCACTCCCACTTCCACTCTGGAATATCTAATCTCTGAAGCAATCCACCCGGTCTCTGGTGCTCATATTTAACCTGCTAAGAGTTGAGACACCGAGCCACGAACTCGACAATATCCCTCTTCATCCGCCTCCACCAATAATGTTGTCTCAGATCCTGATACATCTTTGCGGCACCCGGATGGATGGAATACCGCGAACTATGGGCCTCAGTTACAATCAAATCTCGAAGTCCATCCACATTGGGCACGCAAATCCGACCCTGTATCCTCATGAACCCATCATCACCAATAACCACATCCCTGGCATCACCGCGATGGACCCTGTCCTAAAGAATGAGCAAGTGTGGATCATCATATTGCGTGCTCTAATCTGATCATAAAGAGAAGACTTGGAGGCTACACAAGCCAATAACCGCGGGGGCTGTGATAGATACAACCTCACCGACTAACCCGCTAAAGCCTGAACATCAAGTGCTAATGGCCACTCTGCTATTGGAAGGTGGGATAGACTCCCCAAGCTCTCTGCTTTGCGACTCAAGGCATCGGCCACTACATTGGCCTTCCCCAGATAATATAGAATAGTGAGGTCATAATCCTTGAGAAGCTCCAACCATCTCCTCTGACGCAAATTCAGATCCTTCTGCTTAAGCAGATGCTGCAAACTATGGTGATCAGTGAAAATCTCACAATGCATTCCATACAAATAAAGTCGCCAAATCTTCAAGGCGTGGACAATAACTTCTAGCTCAAGATTGTGCACTGGATAATTCTTCTCGTGCACCTTCAACTGTCTGGACGCGTAGGCAATCACACTACCATCCTGCATCAAAACCGCTCCAAGGCCAACTCTCGAGGCATCACAGTAAACTGTATAAGAACCTGTACCCGTAGGCAAAATCAATATCGGGGCTGTAGTTAAAGCTGACTTGAGCTTCCGAAAGCTCTCCTCACACTCCTCAGTCCACCTGAACTGAGCACCCTTCTGGGTCAGTCTGGTCATAGGTGCTGCAATAGATGAAAATCCCTCTACGAAACGGCGATAGTACCCTGCCAAACTAAGGAAACCACAAACCTCGGTAGCTGATGACGGTCTAGGCCAGCTTTGCACCGCCACTATCTTCTTCGGATCAACCTGAATAACCTCACTAGACACCACGTGCCCCAAGAACTCTACTGAATCAAGCCAGAACTCACACTTCAAAAATTTTGCATACAATCATTCTCCCTCAAGGTCTGAAGCACAACTCTCAAATGCTTCTTATGATCCTCCCGCGATTGGTAATACACCAAGATATCGTCAATAAACACGATGAAGAAAGAATCCAGATAAGGCCGGAAGACACTGTGCATCAAGTGCATAAAGGCTGCTGGGGCACTGGTCAGCCCGAATGACATAACCAGAAACTCATAATGACCATTTCTAGTCCTGAAAGCAGTCTTCAGAATGTCTGGCCCCCGAATATTCAACTGATGATAGCCGGAACGCAAGTCAATCTTGGAAAATACCCTGGAACCTTGCAACTGATCAAACAAGTCATGTATATGAGGCAAGGGTTACCGGTTCTTCACCGTAACCCTATTCAGCTGCCGATAATCAATACACATGCGCATAGAACCATCCTTCTTCTTCACAAACAATACCGGTGCACCCCAAGGTGACACACTAGGCCGAATGAATCCCTTATCTAGGAGTTCCTAAAGCTTCTCCTTTAATTCCTTTAACTCCGCCGGTGCAATATGATAAGGTGGAATAGAAATAGGCTGAGTGCCTGGCACCAGTCAATACCAAAGTCAATGTCCCTGTCAGGTGGCCTGCCTGGAAGGTCTGCAGGAAACACGTCTGGAAAGTCACGGACCACAGGAACCGAATCAATAGCAGGAGTCTTGACACTGACATCCCTCAAAAAAGCCAGATAAGATAAACACCCCTTCTCAACCATGCGTTGGGCCTTCAGGTAGGAATCACCTTGCTAGGAATATACTCAGAAGAACCTCTCCACTAAATCCTCGGACATCCTGGCATAGCTAAGGTCACGGTCTTAGCATGAGAATCAAGAACAACATGACATGGAGATAACCAATCCAAGCCCAATATCACATCAAAATTGGCCATGCTGAGTAACAGTAGGTCCACTCGGATCTCCAAACCCCCAATAGATATCACACATGATCGATACACATGGTCCACAATAACAGTATCGCCCACCGGAGTCAACACATGAACAAACGTAACTAAAGACTCACGAGGCATACCCAGAAAATGGGAAAAATATGATGAAACATAGGAATATGTAGAACCAGGGTCAAATAAAGCCAAAGAATCTCGGCGACAGGCTGAGACAATACCTGCGATCACTACATCGGAGGCCATAGAATCTGGCTTGGCTGGAAACGCATACATATGGGCCTGACCTCGACCTGCTCGACCTCCCCCTCTAGGGCGGCCTCTGGCTGACTGACTACCACCCCTGGCTGCGTGGGCGGGTGGTGAAGTAACTGGAGCTGAAGTCGAGGGCTGGCCCCTCTGCTGAGAAGAACCACCAGAACGATTGTGACACTGCCTCCACATGTGCCCAAACTCCCTGCACTCAAAACAACTCCCCGGAGATGGAGGCGGGGACTGATAGGAACCCTTGGCACCAGAATGGCCACTAGAAGAATCATGCATAGATGAACTCTTAACTGGTGGTGCTCGAGTTGCACTCTGGGCTGGGAAGGCACCGAATGAAGAACGGCCTGACTGAGAACCGCGGGCACCATGCCCCGAAGATGCGCCACTATAGGCTGGGCGGACTAACTGAGGAGGCCTGAATAAAAGGCCTTTACCATGCTGAAACTGCCCCCGGGAAGGAGCACCACTAGAACCACCCGATCCACGAGGCCTCTTGGCCTCAATATCCTCTCGTTCTTGACGGCGAACCAACTCAATATCGTGAGAAATATCAACAACCTGCTCGAATGTAGCATCTGATACCCTCTCCCGAGTCATGAAAAGGTGGAGGTGATAAGTGAGGCCATCCGCGAACCTCCTAATCCTCTACCTATCAGTAGGGACCAACTGATGGCATGAGGAGCCAACTCTGAAAACCGCATCTCATACTGCATCACTGATAGCTCCCTCTGACGCAGCTGCTCAAAATTCCTGCACTGCTCCTCCTTGTGTGACTGGGGTACATACTTCTCTAAGAAGATAGTTGAGAACTGCTGCCAGGTGAGGGGTGCTGAACCAACAGGCCTACGCCTCTCAAAAGACTCCATCCAAGTGAAAGCAGCACCAGAAAACTGAAAAGTAGCAAACGAGACCCCACTGGTCTCCAGAATCCCAGCAGTACGCAGCATCCTCTGACACTTATCCAGAAAACCCTGGGCATCCTTACCCTCAACACCACTGAATGTCGGAGGCTGAAGTCTACTAAACCTCTCCAGTCTACACTGCTCGTCCTCTAGTATAGCCGGAACCAGGAAGTCCCGAACAAGAGAAACCGACTGGGCTGGAACTGCCCCCGGTGTTTGATGGCCCTGAGTAACCTGCTCAGGTGTCCAAGCAACTAAAGTCTGACTGCCTCCCCCGTCCTGAGAATTAGTGGCAACTGCCTGATCAAGGGTGGTACACACAATCAAGATCTGAGCCAAGGTCTCCTGAAGACCCGGAATAACAATAGGCACTATCGGTGTGTGAGCCTGTCCCGCTGGAGCATTTGCAGCGGGAATATGATCCTGAACAGTAGGGGGATCAACTGGTACTGCCCTGGCTGTTGCACGGGCTGACACCTTACCTCTACCATAGCCTCGACCGCAACCTCGACCTCTCGCTGGCCTAGCTGGTGGCTGATCACCCTGATCGGTAGCGCGAGTCCTCACCATCTGTGAGAGAATGAAACAACAGAAGTTTAGATTTACAGAATGAACAAAATGGCACGACAGAATTTCAAGAAAAATGAGATTGTTCCTAAGGGTTCCGCAGCCTCTCGAAGATAAGTACAGACGTCTCTGTACCGATCCGCAAGACCCTACTAAACCTGCTCATGACCGTTGAGTCCTATGTAACCTAGGATCTGATACCAACTTGTCACGACCCCACATCCTAAACCGGCCGTGATGGCGCCTATTGTGGAACTAGGCTAGCCAACAATCACATATTTACAGTTTCTCTCCAAAATCCCAACTCATTTTCCACATTTCATACACGTAAATAAATTACTGAATCTATTAAGCAAAACAAACAGTTAAACAGTCTAAAACTACTCCCTGACCCGGATTCAACATGTCATGAGCATCTAAGAAATATACCAAAAAGTCTACTATTATAATACAAAACCTCGGCATGAATAACTAGGTACAACATAAGAGGGAAAACAGAGATGCTGCGGACGCTGAACAACTACCTCTATGTCCCGAACTCCGGCTCCGCACAAAATGAATGGCTAAAACTCGGTATCAACACCTGTATCTGCACACAAGGGTTCAGGGAGTAATGTGAGTACGCCAACTCAGTAGTAATGGAAATAAATCAAGTCTAAGCAGTAAG
>ML367084.1:0-21094 GCA_005239505.1 Nicotiana paniculata | reverse complement strand
CCCAATATTTTTATGATTCTATTTTCTTCGAGAATTTAATTATTTTTCCAAAAATTTACACAAACCCAAAGGAACTAATGTGTTGCTTTACTTTTTTTTATGCAAAAATAACGTTGAAATTAGTGCTCCATAACTATAAAAAAATTACTCTTTTTTGGTTAAAAAAGAAACTCTTATTTCTACAACATGAATGTAATATACTCATTTTGTTGAAATGAAAGATTTTTTTTTACTTTTTGTAATCATGAAAAGAAGATACTCAATTTGTTGAAATGAAAAAAAATAATTTTTTTACATTATGAAAAGAACACACTCTTTTTGTTGAAATAATAAAAAAAAATACTTTTTACTACAACATTTCGTTGAAATGAAAGAGAAGACTTTTTACTACATCATTTTGTTAAATGAAAGAAACACTATATTATTTTGTTGAAATGAAAGAAAATATTTTTTCTACATCATGAAAAGAAAGTACTTTATATAAATGAAAAAAAAAACTTTTTTTATATCGTGAAAAGAAAATACTCATTTGTTGAAATGAAAAAAAACACTCTAGCTATTACATGAAAAGAAAGTACTATTAATAATATTTCTATTTAGGGTGAGGGTGGAGGTGGGGCGAGCTAGGGTGGAGTGGGGTTGGTTTGAGGTGGGGGTGGATTGGTGGGGATGAGAAATGGGAGAAAGGTTGGAAAAGAGGTTTAATTTGGAAAATATTTTCTCTTTTCTTGATAGGGAAAATATTTTTTTTCGGTTGAAGAAAAATAAATTCGTGAAGAAAATGATTTTAAAATATTTAAGCCAACTAAACATGAAAAAATTAAAAAATATTTTTCTTCGTACGAAACACATCCTAAGCAGATGAGATGTTTGGATCATTACTTTCCAGTACTAGAGATGGATCTTTATACTCCCATTACAGTTTGGACAAGTAATGAAATAATTGTCAGCTATATAACCCTTAATTAAAAAGATCAATTATGTCATTTATTGAGACTTGTATGTATATTTTAGGTGTATCAGTTAGTTGTTAGTTAGTTAAATAAGGCCAGCTTAGCGGTTAGCAATTACAGCAGGTTGTCAGCTAACTTTTCTTCTCTTCCTTACAAGCGATTAGTGTGTATTTGTATATATGATTTTGTACAGATATGAAATGAGATAAGATTCAGTCTTTACCAAAATATCTTCTCTCCACATTTCTTCTCTCTCTAACTGCATGATCTAGAATCTCCTCTAATCCACCATTTGAGCTCCATTTCACCTTCATCTGTTTGTGTTTTCATATCATTTTGTCTCCCTTTACTGGCATGTGACTTTTAATTCACAATAATTTGTGAATTAAAGGAACATCATGATGTAACGCGCTTATAGGGAACCACTCATTATGAACTTTTTACGATGTGAATTCGAATTAATTGAATGAGTAAATCCTAAACATAGGATGGTAAAAAAGAAAGAAAAAATTAGATTGCCCAAAATGGAAAGAGAGAAAATTGTTAAGTTTAAGTTTAAGTTTCAATGATGACAATACTGTCTTATGTTAAAATTACAGGACTGTGGGATTCGAAATAGCAAAAAGGAAAGAACGAAAATGTTGTTCAAGATGCAATTGCTACATTAATGGACAATCAAAGGAATCCATTTATCCGACCTCAATCAAAGGAGTTCAGATTACCAATCAAGGATATTCAGTCAAGAAGTTCGCCATCAAATATTCTTTATCCATAAATAAGCTCAATCTAGACTTGAATGGCTCCTCAATGCAAGCTTATGACAAGGAAAGTCACGATCGAATCTGGGCTCTTCAAAGATCAGGATTCGAAGAGGCACCCCTTGGGTCAAATCCCTTTAAAAAGATCCCGTGCCTTTAATTTCGTCAAAGACTCAACAACTCTTTTCTCTCCTATAAGAAAGCTGATAAATTCAAATAGAAGGCTTGCGCAACTATACATATTATATTCTAAGTCTCTCTACTTCTTAACCTAAACACTGTAATCCTTAGTTATCACTGTCTCAAAAGATAAGGAAGAACTAGAACACAAAAGAGAGTTGTGTCAAATATTTAGAATTCATTGTTGCTATTTCTCGTTGGTGAACGAGTTAAAACCATATGTATTTTAACACTTTTAAGATCTTAAGGGAATCCTTGTGACCCAAGGAAAAGTGGATGTAAGTACCACAACAGTACCAAATAAGTAAAAAATTGTTGTGTGTTACTTACTTTTCAATCACTGCTATCTTTCATTCTGCACTGTGTTCAGTCAACTAAAATTACTGTTAGTTGACTAATTTTTAATAGACCACAATTCACCCCCTTTTGTACTTTCAATTGGTATCAGAGCAAGACTCGCAATCTTTGTTTAACAGCTAGTGAGGAAAAGATCATGTGATCTAACACTGTTGTTTGTGCTCTATTTCAAGAAGGAACCTCTCAGGTTTGACCTCCCTACTTCAACGGTTAGCACTTCTCTCACTAGGAAGTGCATCATAAAAACTTACACTATGTCATATGACATCAAAGTATGGCGTGTGATCAAAAAGGGAAATCTTCCAATCCCTCCTAAGAAGGATGCAAATGGTCAGGTCATTGTATCAACTGATCCTCTTGACTTGGATGATTACACTGATGAACAAGCTGCTGTTATAATTGTTAATGCAAAAGTAAGAAAATCTACTATATAATGCTATAAATGGAGAAGAATATAAAAAGATATCAAGTTGTGAAACTGCCAAAGAGATGTGGGACAAACTGGAGGTCACTTACGAAGGAACCAACAAAGAGAAAGAAACGAGGATAAATCTCTTGGTTCGGGACTACAAGTTATTTCAAATGAAGGATGGAGAATCAGTGGAAGAGATGTTCTCCAGGTTCAGCAAAATTCTTGGAGATCTCAAGTCCTTTGGTAGACCTATCAAGAGTGGCGAATAGGTTAGAAAGATTCTCAGAAGTTTACCTACTATTTGGATGCCAAAAGCTATTGCCGTGGAATGTCAAGATCTGGATAAAATTTCCTATGATGAACTCAGAGGTGATCTAATTGCCTTTGAGAAAACTCACCTGGATAGACAAATTCAAGAGAAGAAGAAAACTGTTGCTTTTAAGGCAACTGTGGATGAACCAGAAAATGAAGAGGAAGAGGAAGGAGGAGAACAAGACGAAAACATTGCAATGCTCTCTCAAGTCGTAACAAGCATGATGAGAAAAAAACAGGAATAACAGAAGAGGGAAGCCTAACTTCAGGAAAGGAAGGATAAGCAATGAAGCTAATAAAAATGATGGAAGGTGCTACTAATGTGGAAAGTTTGGTCATATTCAAGCTGACTGTCCTGAACTAAAGAAGAATCTCAGCGGAAACATGCAAAAGAAGAAAGCTTTCGGAGCATGGAGTGATGAGGAAGAGCCTGATCATGAGGAAATTGCTAACATATGTTTCATGGCTATAAATGAAAATGACGATTCAGGAGAACTTGGACTAATGGCAGACAACAATGATGATGAAGATGACTTAAGAGAACTTGGTCTCATAGAAGGCGAAGGAACTAGTGAGGTACGTACTCCCCTATGCCCTAATTGTTATGAACTCTAAGAATTTGTTGATATTGCTCTTGCAGATATAGAAAGAGTCGTGAATGAACTTAGAAGGATCAAGAGAGAAAAGAAGGATTGGGCCTTGAAACTAGAAGTATGTGAGATTGAGCGTGATATGCTACTTGATGAAGTTAATAAACTTCAACTTCAATTGAATGGTTTCCAAAAGACCACGAGTCACAACTCAATCAAGTCAAATCAAACTGTTCATCACAAACAGAAAATTCTTGCCTGTTCTTTTTGTGGTAAAAATGGCCATAGTACTAACCAATGCAGGAACAAAATTAGAGCTAAAAGAGGCGCTGGTAACTCTAACAATCCATCATGTTTTACTGTGGTAAAAGAGGTCATACCTCAAATCGTTGCAGGTTCAAAGATAACTGGAGATGTATTGGAGACCTAAATCTTCAAATCAAACTGATACTCAGCATTCTAACCATTCAGGACCCAATGAAGCTTGGGTACCTAAAAATAAGTAATCTTGTTTTGCAGGAACACCGCAAGAATAATCGAAAAGTAAAATGGTATCTCGACAGCGCGTGTTCCATATATATGATGGGGGACAAACAACTGTTCAAATCAGTCACCAAGCTAGATGGAGGAACAATTACTTTTGGAGACAAATCCAAAGGAAATGTAATTGGTGTTGGAAAAGTTCCTCTAAGCTCAACATGTGATGTAGGTGAAGTCTACCTAGTTGATGAACTTGGATATAATCTTCTCAGCATCAGTCAACTATGTGACAACGATTATGAGGTTCGTTTTAAGAAACATGGCTGGTTTATAGAAGATGAATCAGGTAAAATCATTCTTTCAGGTAATAGGGACAGAAATGTCTATACTATAAAAAATTTATAAAATCTTAGGGATCAAATTTGTCTTACTTCCATGATTCAAGATCCATGGGTTTGTCATAGAAAACTTGGTCATGCCAGCATGCTACTATTCAAAAACTGTCTAAACATGATCTTGTTATTGGTCTTCCAAAACTGGATTTTTCAAAGGATCATATCTGTGATGCATGTCAACTAGGAAAACAAACGTGCTCTTCTTTCAAAGTTAAAAACATTGTTTCCACCTCAAAACCTCTTCAATTGCTGCATATGGATTTATTTGGTCATACTAGAACTGCTAGCATATGAGGTAGGAAATACGCATTTGTTATTGTAGATGATTTCTCTAGATTTACCTAGGTTGTGTTTCTTAGTCACTGTAACGACCCGGTAGCTCGTTTTGGGAGGTAGCGCCCCGATCCCCTAATAACTGTTTTCCTAATGTCTATTTATGCTTTTGGGACTTGTTGGAACATTGAGTGGTAAAATAAGGAGAGTTTTTGGACACATAGTCCTTATATGTGAGTTTAAGCTTTAGAAATCGGACCGTAGTTGGAACTGTGGGAAGACGGGTCCAGAATGGGATTCCATCGACTCCGTTAGCTTCGTTGGGTGATTTCGGAGTTAGAAACGTGTTCGGAATGTGCTTTCGAGGTCTGTAGTAGATTTAGGCTTGAAATGGCGAAGGTTAGAATTTTGGCGATTTCGGCCGATAGGTGGAATTTTGATATCGGGCTCGGAACAGAATTCTGAGAATGGCTGTAGGTCCGTTGTATCATTTGTGACCTGTGTATAAAATTTGAGGTCATTAGGACTAGTTTTGATGTGTTCTAACATCAGTTGTAGATTTTAGAAATTTCATAAGTTCTTAGGCTTGAATCCATGTATAATTGGTGATTTTGGTGTTATGTGATGTGTTTTGGAGGCTCGACTAAGTTTGGGTAAGGTATTAGGATTGGTTGGTAAGTTTAGTTGAGGTCCCGGGGGCCTCAGGGATGTTTCAGATTGCTCAACGGGTGATTTTTGAACTTGGAGAACAGCTGAACCATTTCTGGTTCTGGTGTCTCGCACCTGCGATGGACTTCCCGCAGGTGCGGACACGCAGGTGCGGAAGAGGGGCTCGCAGGTGTGGACTTGGTCAAGTCAACCAGTCTCGCAGGTGCGGTTGATATTTTGCAGGTCCGGAGCCGCAGATGCTGCCAATTGACCACAGTTGCTACCCCAGGCTTTTTAGTGGGGTTTCGCGCCTGCGATGGAATTTCCGCAGGTGCGGTCCAAGGGACGCAGGTGCGGAAATCGCTGGGCAGTTATATCAGATTCGAGGGCTTGAATTTCATAACTTCTAAATCATTTGGAGCTCGGGTGTAGGCGATTTGGAGTGAGTTTTGTGGAAAAGCTTCATAGGTAACAATTCCTAACCCTATTCCCTTTGTATATCATTAATGTATGTACATTTCTTCCATGAAATTAAGGGATTTAGGTGAAAAATCATGTAAATGGGAAGAAGTTTTCCTAATTAGAAAATCCGAGATTTTAATAGGATTTTGTCGTCGGTTTTCGATGATTCCTGTTTAGTGAGTTCGTGAGTGAATGAGTGTTCTAAATTTGTAACTTTCACTCGATTCTAAGACGTGGACCCGATGGACTTTTTGGGCGATTTTCCTAAAATTCGTGTATTAGCCTCGAACTTATAGCTATTTTGATTCCTTAAAATGATATTTACATTATGCAATCGAATTGAATAGATTTGGTCCATTCAGAGTCTGATACTCGTGGCAAGAGCGTGGTTTCGAGTTGAGTAACGCAGTCGAGGTAAGTGGCTTGCCTAACTCTGTGTTGGGGATTTCCCCTAGGCTATTTTAATACTGTTTTATGTTGATTGGGCGCCATGTGCGTGAGGTGACGAGTACGTGCACGAGCCATTGTTGCTAAAACTCTATTTTTTCCCTCCATGACTTAAATCATTTCACTCCTATTTCACTGATTCATGTATCGACTATGTAGTTTAGATTAGGAAATAGCATGTCTACCGTTTTACTTGAATTTTCCCTAGTTATTACTATATGTACCATGTTAGGTAGTTTTATCCATGTTTTTGCCTGTGATTTTTCCTGAACAANTATTATTATTTCCTTCTGCTCATTGTTTCTACTGATTTGCCTCAACTTATTATATCTCTCTGTTCAAATTTTTAAACTGTTTTTACTATAAAAATCCAGTAGAGCCTTAACCTGACCTCGTCACTACTTGACTGGGGTTAGGCTTGGCACTTACTGGGTACCAATTTGTGGTGTACTCATGCCCTTTCCTGTACATGTTTTTCGTGTGTTCCAGGTACCAACGCTCAGTTTCATGGCTAGGGGTCCGAGCAGCATCTTTTAGGAGACAGAAAGGTAATTCTGTCGCTTCCGTAGAGTCCTTCGAGTCACCTTCCACTCCAGATTTAGATAGATTTATTTTTCATGTAAATTCTCTCTTGGTGTATAGAGCTATTTTGAGACAGAGCTTGTGACTAAAGTGATATTCCGGGTTTTGGGAAAAGTTATTTNCAGACGAGATTCCGGGAGCTTTCCCCCTGTACTGCATTGCATACTTGTTACTATGATATATGTTGTGTTGAGCCGAGGGCTCCCTATTATTATTTCCTTCTGCTCATTGTTTCTACTGATTTGCCTCAACTTATTATATCTCTCTGTTCAAATTTTTAAACTGTTTTTACTATAAAAATCCAGTAGAGCCTTAACCTGACCTCGTCACTACTTGACTGGGGTTAGGCTTGGCACTTACTGGGTACCAATTTGTGGTGTACTCATGCCCTTTCCTGTACATGTTTTTCGTGTGTTCCAGGTACCAACGCTCAGTTTCATGGCTAGGGGTCCGAGCAGCATCTTTTAGGAGACAGAAAGGTAATTCTGTCGCTTCCGTAGAGTCCTTCGAGTCACCTTCCACTCCAGATTTAGATAGATTTATTTTTCATGTAAATTCTCTCTTGGTGTATAGAGCTATTTTGAGACAGAGCTTGTGACTAAAGTGATATTCCGGGTTTTGGGAAAAGTTATTTTTTTGTACGCGCCAAGTGGCGATGTTTCATTGTAGACTCACTTACTTCACCTTTATTTTATTGCTTCTATTTAATATGTGTTTTCCGCAATTAGGCTTACCTAGTCATAGAGACTAGGTGCCGTCACGATGCCTTTCGGTGGGTAAATCGGGTCATGAAAAGTTGTTATCAGAGCATCTAGGTTCATAGGAGTCACAAGTCACAAGTCAGTTTATTAGAGTCTCGCGGATCGGTGCGGAGACGTCTGTATCTATCTTCGGGAGGCTATGTAAGTGTTAGGAACAATCATATTTCTTTGATTTCTTTTTTCGTGCGAGTTATTGACATCAAAAATTCTAAAATTCTATTCTATTCTTTTCCACAGATGGTGAGGACCCGTACTGGGAGGACCGAAGACCGGCACCCGAGCCCCCTGCCAGAGCCGCCAGATGCCGGGGACGGGGTAGAGGAAGACCACACGGTGCAGATCGAGCAGCGGCGAGAGCAGCGGTAGAGGAACCTATGGCATCCCCAGCTGGAGAGCCGGCACAGGAGGTCCCTATTGCTTCTCCAGCCTTGCAGGAGACTTTCGCTCAGTTCATGAGCATGTTCAGTACTCTAGCATAGGCTGGACTATTTTTGATAGCTCCCGCTACATCTCATGCCGGGGGAGGGGCACAGACTCCCGCAGCCCGCACTCCTCATCAGAGGGTCCAGGTTGATTAGGCACCGAATTATATTCCTATGCCCCCAGCGGCTCCAGTTCAGCATGATGCTAGGGCAACGACTTCTGAGACCGAGCAGCTCAGACTCGAGAGGTACAAGAAGTACCACCCACCTACTTTCAGCGGACTAGCTTCAGATGACGCTCTGGGATTTCTTGAGGAGTGTCATCGTATTCTCCGCACTATGGGCATTGTGGAGACTAGTGGGGTTTCTTTCACCGCTTTCCAGCTGAGGGGAGCGGCATATCAGTTGTGGCGGGCCTATGAGCTGAGTAGTCCGGACGAGGCAGCCTCACTCACTTGGACTTAGTTTTCAGAGATGTTTTTGCGAGTGTATGTCCCTCAGAGCCTTAGGGATGCTTGGCGCGCGGAGTTTGAGTAGTTGCGCCAGGGTACTATGACTGTGTCGGAGTATGCAGTCCGTTTCAGTGAGTTATCTCGGCATGCACAGCCTTGGTTGCCACAGTCAGAGAGCAGGTTTGCCGCTTCATTGAGGGGCTCCATCCTAGTATTCGGACCAGTATGGCCAGAGAGTTGGATATGGATATCATTTACCAGCAGGTAGTGAGTATTCCAGGAGAGTAGAGGGCATGTTCGCCCGGGACAGAGAGGAGAGGGAGGCCAAGAGGTCTCTAGAGACTGGCCATTTTTCAGGAGCTCGTGCACCAGCAGCACGCCACGGTAGGGGTTTTGTGGGTCGCCCTGTTCATTCAGCCCTTCCAGAAGCCAGTGGTATTCCAGCTCCTCCTAGACTTCAGGAGTTCTATTATGCACCGCCAATATCTAGTATGCCTCCAGTTCGAGGTGCTATTTTCGGCCTGCCCAGCAGGCCAGCTCTTATTCAGTCTCAGCCGCAGCGTCCTCCGAGGGGTTGTTTGGAGTGTCGTAACACTCGTCACTTGATTAGAGATTCTCCCAGGGCCCGGAGGGGTGCACCTCCACAGTCTTATCAGCCTCCACGTGCTCCGCCAGGTCCTCCGGCTATTCTTTCAGCCCCAGCTGCCACTCCACCTCCTCAGCCAGCTCGAGGTGGGGGTTGGGGAGGTAGAGGTCGCCCTAGAGGGGGAGGCCAGGCCAGATGCTATGCCCATCCAGCCCGTTTCGAAGCTGTTGCTTCAGGTTCAGTCATCACAGGTATTGTCCTTGTCTTCCATAGGGATGCATCAGTATTATTTGATCTAAGATCTACGTATTCATATGTGTCCTCTTATTTTGCTCCACATTTGGGGATATCTCGGGATTCTATGAGTTTCCCTGTCTATGTATCTACTCCTGTGGGAGACTCTCTAGTTTTAGAACATGTATATCAGTCGTGTTTGATTTCTCTTAGTGGTTTTGAGATCAGGGCTGATTTTTTATTACTCAGCATGGTAGATTTCGATGTTATCTTGGGCATGGACTGATTGTCGCCCCATTATGCTATTCTTGATTGTCACGCTAAGACCATGATGCTGGCTATGCCAGGATTGCCGAGATTAGAGTGGAGAGGTACCTTAGAGTACACTTCCCGCAGGGTCATTTCATTTCTTAAGGCTCAGCGGATGGTTGAGAAGGGGTGTGATGCGTACTTGGCCTATGTGAGAGATGTCAGTGTTGATACTCCTCCAGTTGAGTCAGTTCCAGTAGTGAGGGAATTTCCTGATGTATTCCCAGCCGATCTTCCGGGTATGCCGCTCGACAGAGACATTGAGTTCGGCATTGATTTGTTGTCGGGCACTCAGCCCATTTCTATCCCTCCTTACCGTATGGCTCCTCCTGAGTTGAAGGGGTTGAAGGATCAGTTACAGGAGTTTCTTGATAAGGGTTTCATCAGACCCAGTGTATCACCTTGGGGTGCTCCAGTATTATTTGTGAAGAAAAATGATGGTTCTATGTGTATGCGTATTGATTATCGGCAGCTGAACAAGGTCACCGTGAAGAACAGGTATCCTTTGCCTCACATTGATGATTTATTCGACCAGCTACAGGGTTCCAGGGTATTCTCCAAGATTGACTTGCGTTCTGGCTATCATCAGTTGAAGATTCGGGAGCCAGATATCCTGAAGACTGCCTTCAGGATGAGATATGGCCACTATGAGTTTCTTGTTATGTCATTTGGGCTGACCAATGGCCCCACAACTTTTATGTATTTGATGCACAATGTGTTTCGGCCTTATCTTGATTCCTTCATCATTGTGTTTATTGATGACATCTTGGTGTATTCCCGATCACGGGAAGATCATGAGCAGCATTTGAGGACTGTGCTTCAGACTTTGAGGGAGAAGAGATTGTATGCTAAATTCTCTAAATGTGAGTTCTGTCTTGATTCAGTGGAATTCTTGGTCCGCATAGTGTTTTGGGATGGGATCAAAGTAGATTCGAAGAAGGTGGAGGCGGTGCAGAGTTGGCCTAGACCGTCATCAGCTACAGAGATCCGTAGTTTCCTTGGTTTGGCTGGGTACTATCGCCGTTTTGTGGAAGATTTTTCATCCATTGCAGCACGATGACTAGGTTGACTCAAAAGGTTGCTCCGTTCAGGTGGACTGAGGAGTGTGAGGAGAGCTTTCAGAAGCTCAAGACAACCCTGACTTCAGCTCCAGTGTTGGTATTTCCTTCGGGTTCAGGGTCCCATACCGTCTATTGTGATGCTTCGAGGATTGGCCTCGGGGCGGTGTTGATGCAGGACGGTAGGGTGATTGCCTACGCGTCCAGACAGTTGAAGGTGCATGAGAAAAACTATCCAATTCATGATCTCGAGTTGGCAGCGATTGTTCACGCCCTGAAGATATGGCGTCATTATTTATATGGTGTTCCCTCTGAGATTTTCACTGATCACCGGAGTTTGCAGCACATATTCAAGCAGAAGGACCTCAATTTGCACCAGCGGAGATGGTTGGAGTTGCTAAAGGACTATGACATCACTATATTATACCACCAGGGGAAGGCCAATGTGGTGGCCGACGCCTTGAGTCACCGGGCGGAGAGTTTGGGGAGTTTGGCATATCTTCTGGCAGTTGAGAGGCCCTTAGCCTTAAATATTCAGTCCTTAGCCAGTCAGTTCGTGAGGTTGAATCTTTCGGAGCCTTGCTGGGTTTTAGCTTGTGTGGTAGCTCAGTCTTCTCTTTATGACCGCATTCGAGAGCTCCATTATGATGATCCCCACCTTCTAGTTCTTCAGGACAGGGTTCGGCGAGGTTACGCCAGGGATGTGATTATAGGAGATGATGGTGTGATGATGATGCAGGGTCGGATCAGTGTGCCCAATGTGGATGGGCTTCGGGAGTTGATTCTTGAGGAGGCCCATAGCTCGCGGTATTCCATTCATCCGGGTACCATGAAGATGTACATGGATCTGAGAAAACACTATTGGTGGAGAAGGATGAAGAAGGATATAGTGGAGTTTGTGGCCAAATGTCTCAACTGTCAGCAAGTCAAATATGAGCATCAGAGACCGGTAGGGTTACTTCAGCAGATTGAGCTTCCAGAGTGGAAGTGGGAGCGGATCACCATGGACTTCGTGGTTGAACTTCCTCGGACTTTGAAGAAGTTCGATGCTATTTGGGTGATTGTGGATCGGCTGACTAAGTTAGCCCATTTCATTTTGGTGTTGATTACATACTCCTCCAAGAGGTTGGCGGAGATTTATATCAGGGAGATTGTTCGCCTCCACGGTATTCCAGTGTCTATCATTTCGGACAAAGGTACACAATTCACTTCATGGTTCTGGAGAGCCTTTCAGCAGGAGCTAGGCACCAGGGTAGAGTTGAGTACAACCTTTCACCCTCAGACAGACGGGCAGTCCGAGCGCACGATTCAGATTCTTGAGGATATGCTCTGTGCCTGTGTGATGGATTTCGGAGGGTCATGGGACCGTTACTTTCCACTTGCAGAGTTTGCTTATAATAACAGCTACCAGTCCAGCATTTAGATGGCGCCGTATGAGGCCTTGTATAGTAGACGAAGCCTATCCCCAGTGAGATGGTTATGAGCCGGGCGAGGCCCGATTTTTGGGTACATATTTGGTCCAGGACGCCCTGGACAAGGTGAAGGTGATTCAGGAGAGACTTCGCTCAGCTCAGTCTAGGCAGAAGAGTTATGCAAACTGGAAGGTTCGTGATTTGGCATTTATGGTTGGTGATCGGGTTTTGCTTCGGGTATCGCCTATGAAGGGTGTCATAAGGTTGGGGAAGAAGAGTAAGCTGAGTCCGAGATTTATTGGCCCTTTTGAGGTGTTGCGACGTGTTGGGGAGGTGGATTATGAGCTAGCCCTGCCTCCCAACCTAGCAGGAGTTCATCCGGTATTCCACGTCTCCATGCTCCGGAAGTATCATGGTGACCCGACTCATGTTTTGGATTTCAGTTCTGTCCAGTTGGACAAGGATTTATCATATGTTGAGGATCCAGTAGCTATATTGGATAGACAGGTCAGAAAGCTCAGGCCAAAAGATATTGCATCAGTAAAAGTTTAGTGGAGGGGTCAGCCGGTTGAGGAGGTGACTTGGGAGACCGAGCAGGATATGCGCAATCGCCTCATCTTTTCCCAGCTTCAGGTATGTCTCTATACTCGTTCGAGGACGAATGATTTTATTAAGAGAGGGAGAATGTAACGACCCGGTAGGTCGTTTTGAGAGTTAGCACCCCGATCCCCTAATAACTGTTTTCCCCATGTCTATTTCTGCTTTTGGGACTTGTTGGAACATTGAGTGGTGAAATTCGGAGTGTTTTTGGACACATAGTCCTTATATGTGAGTTTAAGCTTTAGAAATTGGACAGTAGTTGGAACTGTGAGAAGACGGGCCCGGAATGGGATTCTGTCGACTCCGTTAGCTCCGTTGGATGATTTCAGAGTTAGGAGTGTGTCCAGAATGTGCTTTCGAGGTCTGTAGCAGATTTAGGCTTGAAATGGCGAAGGTTAGAATTTCGGCGATTTCGGTCGATAGATGGAATTTGATATTGGGCTCGGAATGGAATTCCGAGAGTGGCTGTAGGTTCGTTGTATCATTTGTGACCTGTGTGTAAAATATGAGGTCATTTGGACTAGTTTTGATGTGTTCCGGCATCGGTTGTAGATTTTGGAAATTTCATAAGTTCTTAGGCTTGAATCCATGTACAATTGGTGATTTTGGTGTTATGTGATGTATTTTGGAGGCACGACTAAGTTTGGTTAAGGTATTAGGACTGGTTGGTAAGTTTGGTTGAGATCCTGGGAGCCTCGGGGATGTTTCAGATTGCTCAACAAGTGATTTTTGAACTTGGAGAACAGCTAAACCTTTTCTGGTTCTGGTGTCTCGCACCTGCGATGGACTTCCCGCAGGTGCAGAAGAGGGGCTCGTAGGTGCGAACTTGGTCAAGTCAACTAGTCTCGCAGGTGCGGTTGAGATTCCGCAGGTGCGGAGCTGCAGATGTGTCCAATTGATCGCAGGTACGACCCTAGGCCTTTTAGCGGGTTTTTGCACCTGCGATGGAATTTCCGCAGGTGCGGGACCGAAGGTGCGGTCCAACGGGCGCAGGTGCGGAAATCGCTGGGCAGTTATATCAGATTCGAGGGCTTGAATTTCATAACTTCTAAAATCATTTGGATCTCGGGTGTAGGCGATTTGGACTGAATGTTGTGGAAAATCTTCATAGGTAACAATTCCTAACCCCATTCCCTTTGTATATCATTAATCTATGGCCATTTCTTCCATGCAATTAAGGGATTTAGGTGAAAAATCATGCAAATGGGAAGAAGTTTCCCTAATTATAAAATACGAGAATTTAATAGGATTTTGTCGTCGGTTTTCGATGATTCTTGTTGAATGAGTTCGTGAGAGAATGGGTGTTCTAAATTTGTAACTTTCACTCGATTCCGAGATGCGGGCCCGAGGGACTTTTTGGGCGATTTTCCTAAAATTCGCGTATTAGCCTCGAACTTATTAGCTATTTTGATTCCTTAAAGTGATATATACATTATGAAATCGAATTGAATAGATTTGGGCCATACGGTGTCGGATACTCGTGGAAAGAGTGTGGTTTCGATTTGAGTAGCGCAATCGAGGTAAATGTCTTGCCTAACTTTGCGTTGGGGATTTCCCCTAGGCTGTTTTAATACTGTTTTATGTTGATTGGGCGCCATGTGCGTGAGGTGACGAGTACGTAAACGAGCCATTGTTGCTAAAACTCCATTTTTTCCCTCCATGACTTAAATCATTTCACTCCTATTTCACTGATTCATGTATCGACTATGTAGTTTAGATTAGGAAATAGCATGCCTACCGTTTTACTTGAATTTTCCCTAGTTATTACAATATGTACCATGTTAGGTAGTTTTATCCATGTTTTTGCCTGTGATTTTTCCTGAATTATTTTAAATAAAAATTGTATCTTGTATTTGTACTGCATTGCATATTTAAGTTGGAACTACGGACGATATTCCGGGAGCTTTCCCCCTGTACTGCATTGCATATTTAAATTGGGAATACGGACGAGATTCCAGTAGCTTTCCCCCTGTACTGCGTAGGATATTTAAATTGGGACTACGAACGAGATTCCGGGAGCTATCCCCCTGTACTGCATTGCATATTTAAATTGGGACAACGGACGAGATTCCGGGATCTTTCCCCCTGTACTGCATTGCATACTTGTTACTATGATATATGTTGTGCTGAGCCGAGGGCTCCCTGTTATTATTTCCTTTTGCTCATTGTTTCTACTGATTTGCCTCAGCTTATATATCTCTCTTATCAAATTTTCAAACTGCTTTTACTATAAAAATCCAGTAGAGCCTTAACTAGACCTCGTCACTACTTGACTGGGGTTAGGCTTGGCACTTACTGGGTACCAATTTGTGGTGTACTCATGCCCTTTCTTGCACATATTTTTTGTGTGCAGATCCAGGTACCAACGCTCAGTTTCGTGGCTAGGGGTCCGAGCAACAACTTTTAGGAGACCAAAAGGTTATTCTGCCGCGTCCGCAGATTCCTTCGATTCACCTTCCACTCCATATTTAGATAGATTTATTTTTCATGTAAATTCTCTCTCGTTGTATAGAGCTATTTTGAGACAGAGCTTGTGAATAAAGTGATATTCTGGGTTTTGGAAAAAGTTGTATTTTGTACGCGCCAAGTGGCGATGTTTCATTTAGACTTACTTACTTCACCTTTATTTTATTGCTTCTATTTAATATGTGTTTTCCGCAATTAGGCTTACCTAGTCGTAGAGACTAGGTGCCGTCATGATGCCTTTCGGTGGTTAAATCGGGTCGTGACAGTCACAAAGATGATGCTCTAAAGAATGTTGAAGTTTTCTGTACGAAGGTTCAACGAGAAAAGGGATACTACATCTCCACTATCAGAACTGATCATGGAGGAGAATTTGAAAGCAGAGCTTTTGAAAATTTCTGCAATGATCAAGGAACCTCTCACAACTTCTCTTCACCAAGATCACCACATAAAAATGGAGTAGTAGAGCGTAAAAATAGAACCCTGTAGGATATGGCAAGAACCATGATTCTGGAAAACTCTCTACCTCATCATTTCTGGGCAGAAGCTGTGAGTACAACATGCCACATCGTCAACAGGTGTCTGATTCGACCAATTCTAAAAAAGACTCCTTATGGACCGTGGAATGGTAAAAACCAAATATCAGCTGCTTTCACCTTTTTGGATGCAAACACTTCATCCACAACAATAGGAAGGACAATTTGGGTAAGTTTGACCCTAAGAGTGATGAAGGTATATTTCTTGGTTACTCTCCTTCAAGTAGAGCATACAGAGTTTATAATAAGAGAACTTTGTGTATTGAAGAATCTATTCATGTTGTTTTTGTTGATACTAACCCTCGCCCAGGGAACGAACAATTTCCTGAAGATGAGGAAATTTCTTGTGCTCCTAAGTCTATTTTTTTAGGTAAGGATCATCAAAATGAGTCAGCTGATCAACAGACTCAACCAGCCGAAATACCCACATAAGATCTCAAACTACCTCAAGCAGATCAGTCGACTACCGAAGAAACAAATCCTCCAGTAAATACTCCAAATGAATGGAAAAGTGAACCAGGATATCCTCACAAATTCATTATAGGAGATCCACAGGAAGGAATAAATACAAGAAGGTCGCAAAAGAAGAAATCTCATGTAGCTCTCATTTCTCAAATTGAGCCCAAAAAAGTTGATGAAGCTCCCAAAGATACTCATTGGATAAGTGCTATGAAAGAAGAACTAGACCAGTTTGAAAGAAATAAAGTATGGGAATTAGTTCCAAGACCTCCAAATTCTTCTATTGTTGGAACTAAGTGGGTTTTCAGAAACAAATTGAATGAATCGGGTCAAGTGCTTTGAAATAAAGCAAGATTGGTGGCTCAAGGTTATTCTCAACAGGAAGGAATCGACTATGGTAAAACCTTTGCGCATGTGGCAAGACTTGAATCCATTCGAATACTACTTGCTTTCGCTGCTCACAAAGGATTCAAGCTATTTCAAATGGACGTTAAAAGTGCGTTCCTTAATGGTTACATCTCTGAAGAAGTATATATGAAGCAGCCACCCGGATTTGCAAATATCACCTTTCATAATCATGTATACAAGTTGACTAAAGCCTTGTATGGTCTCAAACAATCCCCTCGTGCATGGTATGAAAGGTTAAGTTCTTTCCTTCTAAATCAAGGGCTCAAACGAGGTAAGATCGATACAACTCTTTTAAGAACTCCAGTTCAGGTAATATTAATACTCAAATTTATGTAGATGATATTATTTTTGGTAGCCGTAACTCTGTTCTTTGTGAAGAATTTGCTCTTTCCATGAAAGGAGAATTTGAGATGAGCATGATCGGAGAACTGACTTTCTTTCTTGGACTTCAAATCAAGTAGTATCCTCAAGGAATTTTCATTAGCCAAACCAAGTACACTAGGGAGCTTATCAAAAAGTTTGGCATGGAAAATTCTAAGGCAATTGGCACTCCAATGAGTCCAGCTACAATGGTAGGTGAAGACAGCAATGGAAAAATGGTTGATGAAACCATGTATAAAGGAATGATTTGATCTCTATTATATCTAACAACTAATCGACCGGATATTATGTTTAGTTATGAAAATGTGCTAGATTTCAGTTGGCTCCAAAAGAATCCCATCTTTCTACTGATAAACAGATTATTAGATATTTAATTAATACCTCTGAGCTAGGACTATGGCGTGATCATTCTAACAGTTTTTCTCTAAGAGGTTTTTCAGATGCAGACTTTGCAGGAGACAAGATTGATAGAAAGATTGGGACATGTCAATTTTTACGAAATGCCTTAGTATCTTGGCACAACAAGAAACAAAATTGTGTTGCATTATCAACAACTGAGGTAGAATACCTAGCCGTTGGAATCTGTTGCACACAAGTTGTATGGATTATGCATCAACTTCTTGACTATGATTTATCTCTTACATCTACTCCTATATTCTGTGATAATACCAGTGCTATTTGTTTATCAAAGAATTATGTGCATCATTCTAGAGCAAAGCATATAGAAATTAAACATCATTTTAGCCGCGGTCATGTAGCAAAAGGTGATATTGTTTTAGAATTTATTAGTACTGATTCTCAACTTGCTGATATTTTTACAAAATCACTTTTGGAAGAAATATTTTGCCTTCTCCGTAAAAAGATTGGCATTGTGGCAAATTTGTAAATCAAATATTTCTCCAAGTTTTTAAAATATTTTACCATGTTCTAGAATATTTTATTTCCTCACTTATGTGTGGCTTAATTAATTTTCTCTGCAAGTGTAATTATTGCATCCTCTCAAGTACCACCGATCAGTCACTTTAGAACCATCTTTTCCGTCTGAACTTGCCCTTTCCTTTAACCAAGGCGTCTCTTCTCTCTCCTCAAAAGAACCGATAAAACCCTTCCTTCTCTAGAACTCTCCTCATTCTCTTCCAAACAACCCTTCACACCATGGCCAAAAGAAATCCCTCCTCTGCAACTAGACGCAGTCGAAGGTTTCAAAAACCTCTTAACACTGAAGAACCTGTGGATGTGGAGTCGTCCATTGACTCAGATTTTCTCAGAACAGACAATGAATGCAGTGAATCATCTGAAAACCCTCCATTAGCAAGAAAAAGGCTGGCAAGAGACCCATGGAGCAAACCCCCAAAAAGGCTGCATGCAAGAAGGGTAAAGTGGAACACATGGAATTTGGTCCTGAGGACAAGTTAATCTTCTATGGTCCCAGTGAAAAAGCAAGGTTTGAGTCCTACAAGTCAAAATCCATGGCTTATGGGCACTCTCTAAGTCTCTCTCTTATGAAAAGTCTTCATTGTGATGTGACTGCTATTTTCGATTTTCAGCACCTTTCCTCTCTGTTTGACACCATTGGAAACTCTGTGTATGAAGAACCTATTAGAATGTTTTATGTAAATCTTTTTGTAAATGATAAAGATGATTTGGAATCTATGGTTTTAGGAACTAGAATTGTGTTGGACTCTTATCAAGTTGAAGAGATTTTCTCTGCCAAGTTTAGTGGGTATGATGTGTTTGTCCAAAGCTCTTGGCCTAAAGACTTTGAAATTTCCTTTGATGAAGCAAATTAAAAACTTTCTGTCTGATAATCCTCCTGACATTGGTCCCAAGAATCTTAAGTTTGAACATTGTGTCTTGGCCCACATGATTGCCACTACTCTCCTCTCCAGAACTGGGTCCCTTAGCTCTCTGTCCACTAGAGATGTTTTTATTCTTTACTGCCTGGTTAATAATAAACGTCTTGATTGGTTTTTTGTGGATTCGTCAATACATGCTTGAAAGTATCCGGGATATATCCTCTTCTGATGCATGTTTGCCCTATTGTCTTCTTATCTCACATGTTCTCGAGATCATGAAGGTAGATTTGATACCCTTTACACCCAAGTATATTACTAGTACTTATGATAAGACTGCTTTCTCAATGATGGGGTACACTCTGGGTGATGATGGATGGGTTAAGCACGCCAAAATTAAAATTATTCCAGTTCCAGTTGAAGTTCAAACTGAACAACAAGCTTCTCAGTCGACTGCCTCTCAGAATCTTCAACAAATTCAGCATTATCTTGATGGGGTAAAACTGCTATTGGTTGAGATGAAAGAACATGTAGAGAAAATCAGGGAAGTTACCAAGGAGACAGGTACATATGTGGCTAAGCTCAGGATGTACATGGGACCCACACGGAGGCAAGGAACCAGGGCTTTCAATTCTATGAGTGAAAAGATGGACTTTTCAATCACCGCTACCTTTCATTCTGCACTGTGTTCAGTCAACTAAATTACTGTTAGTCGACTAATTTTTAATAGACTACAATTCACCCGCTCTTGTACTTTCAAAAACATCTTTTTTAGGGACTAATTTGCAAATTCCTGTTGGACGAACTCTGCAAAGGACATGTGCTAGAACTTGATTGCGAAATAAAAGCTTTTACGCGAATAGCAGAAGCGACATAATACGTGATAGTATATTGTTTATCATCTTTTTTTAGATTGTCAATTAATGTGTATTTTTGAAATTTATATTGCAATTACCTTGTCAATGACCTAATCGAAAGTTAAATACTTATAGTAAGAATTTGACTTCTGTAGTAACATAATTCTTTTTACAATCACTATAATTTAACATGTTGCAATTTATTACTGACTGCACTTATTTTAGACGTTTACTTCTTGTTGCTTGTCACACCCCTTTTTCATCCCCCAAAAGATATGTGTTATGGATTGTGGATTATTGTGGGTTAAAGAGTTTTTTCAATTAAAGTGACAGTTTTGAAATAGGGATTATTTTATTGCTCAGAGTCGACACTTGGAATTAATTTTTGGGTGTTCCAAGTCACCTTTTATTTGAATTCCTAATCAAAGGAAGATTTGACTCTCTTTTTATTGGTATACGAAAATGAAGTTCGGGTAAGGAATTATGTTGACCGGGGAGAAGGTATAAGGCATTCCCCGAGTCCCGTGGTTCTAGCACGGTCGCTTTATTGACTTAAACTTGGCTTAAATTAATTCTGAATAAACTGTGCTTTATTAGTTTCTGTGTTTTACTTGTCCGCTTTCACTTCTTGATTATTAGATTTATCAAGGAAAATAATTTTGGATAAATTACGTTGTCATAATCACGCTACGCAAGCGAATGCGTGATCGAGACAAAATTTATTAATTTTATCATAATAGTGCTAAGCAAGAGAATCCGCAATTATGACGAAAAAATAAATTACTACATTTAAAGGAATTAATTAAAAATTAATTATCGCGCTACGCAAGCGAATCCGCGATTTTAGCAAATTATTAATTAAATTAAAAATTAACTAAAAAAAAAACTAAAGAGTATAAAATGACATTGTTGAATTAATTTATTTAATGTTAAACATCACGCTACGCAAGCGATTCCGTGATGTTACAGCGCGCCTACTAATTTCTTAGCGTTTAAATTAATTATTAAGGTAATTAAAATACATAGGCAATTAAGTTATACAATTATTAAAAAAAACATGATGAATTTAAAACTATTTGAAAAGCTTGTAATTAGAAACTTGGACCATCTATGTTTATTGGGTTTAAAATAACGTTGGGCCACTTTATTTGTTATTAGGCTGCTAGACCAATTCTATTACATAATAATACTATGTCTAAGGCTCAATATTTTAATTCTTTAAACTCCCTTGACAGTAAGCCAATTACTTACACAAGGTAATTCCATAACTCAATACATCTGATCTTAACATACTAATAAATACTAAATCATGGAGAACTAACCTTTACCAACTCTAAACCTCTTTACAAACTCTAAACAATAACCTTGAAAAAATTATGCAATCTTAAGTATTACCAAAGTTTTCTAGTCCAGGTATCAAGAGGAATATATCAGATGAGAATCGGATAAATCTCAATGACGAATCTACTAGACATTCAAGATAACTCTATGGCTACGTTCATATCCAAACAGTG
>MDKI01033900.1:0-17052 GCA_005239505.1 Nicotiana paniculata | reverse complement strand
CACACACACACACACATATATATATATATATATATATATATATATATATATATATTTATATATATATATATTTACTATAAATAATTATAAACTATAAGAATAATCTTTAAAAATAATTATATTAACAAATTATTTTTAATAAATTATAAGCATATATTTTATTCACACACATATATATAATTAATCAATCATAATAAAAAAATAAAAGTATATATATGAGACGTTTATTTTATTCAAATTTCACATTTCGTCTTATATATTCATTCGTTTTATAACTAATTACAAATCAAATAGATTAATAAATATTGGTCAAGACGTTTTACCTTTTGTATTCATCTATCTAAGTTATAATTAAGTATACGAGTAATTTTACACACATAAACACACACACACACACACATTATATTATAATTGATGATCAATCACATACATTACTACGTACGAAAACTTTATGAATTGATAAACCAATATTATTCTATTTTAAATATGTTTAGTCAATTATTATATTAACTCATTTACTTAATGCTAATAACTTCTTTCGTTTCTTTAATTTGTGATCCATATATACATGTCAAAGATGTTTAGTATTATGTCACGGCCCAAAATCCTAACTCAGATCGTGATGACGCCCAACACCGGGGTCAGGCAAGCCAACACCCAAATAACTAAGGATTTTTCACATATTTTGATTAAACATCCCCAACACGTGCCAAGTTTTAAAGTTCAAAACATTAATTGAAAAAGATAATTAGCCAATTTAACCAAAAGCAGTCATAAGGAGGCGTGAGCATATATATATACAGAGCCGTAAACCATAATATATATCACGTGTGTGCCAGGAACTAGAGTCACAAGTCCTACGAGCATACCAACAGAATATACAAAAGATATAATATAACTGTCCCACTGTCTGGAAGAAATAGACGGGAATAACAAAAGAAACTCCATGGTGCTGCCGAGGATCGTCAGGAGAAGCAGCTCACCGTGAAGTTAGGTCCAATCTATACTCAGAATCGAGCTCCGGTCTGATAACCAGATGCACCAGCCTCAGAACCTGTACAATCAAGTACATAAGCGTAGCATGAGTACATAAACAAATATGTACCCAATGAGTATCCCGCCTAACCTCGAAGAAGTAGTGACGAGAGGTCGACTTGATACTTACTAAGGTCAAAACCAAACAATTTAAATATAGGATAAACAGAAATAGCAATAATGAATAGTAATAATAAGGACAGGAGCAACAATTAGCATTATGTAATACTTTTACTTAACCTTTTTACCTAGCATAAAAGCTACTTAGTTCCTATCTTTTTCATAAAACTGAACTGATAAATTACAGGGTTTCCCATCAATTATCAACACATAACAAGCCGTGAACGATCGGCCGGTACGACGTGAAAAGTAAATGTGCACTGCCGAGGGTCGAACGACCCGAACCATAGATGCATCTATCTGCCCCGCTCGCGAATCAAACATGCGACGCGGTTAATATAATACAGGACTACCCCGCTCGCGAATCATTCATGCGACTCGGGTTAATATAATATTAGGACTACCCCGCTCGCGAATCATTCATGGGACTCGGGTTCCTGTATAAATACATGATTAACAGGAAATTCCGGATAGTCTAGTAGGGAACGTACTAATAGGATATGAATTTAATAATGTCAAATCCAAAGCATAACTTCTTAGGCCTTCACATGTGAGATTCGAGGATATTAGACTACTTTGACCATATGCAAGATCACAGATATCACACATAAATCATGCTTGTGAGTCCTAAACTACCCGACAAGGCATAATAGTAGCTACGCACGGGATCTCGTCACTTCGTGCGTGCGTAGACCCCGCAAATAAAGACAAACAACCATTTATAATCACCTATGGGAACAATTCACTCTTACAAGGTTAGAAAGGAGACTCACCTCGTGTCGAACCTACTCCCCGGGTCAAGAATGCGCCCGAAACTCCGAACTCGTCTCCGAAGGACTCGAAACGAATCAAATGTTATACAAATATATCAATTTATACTCAAAAGTATGGAATTCTCCCATTTACTTAGTTATTTCACCTTACTTGAAGAAACCCCAAAATTCACCCCGGGCCCGCATGCTCGGTTTTCGGAAATTTTCCGAAGGAATCAATTACCCATAACCTAAGGATCGTTAATGTGTGATTTTTGTGTGATTTCATGTCTAATTAATGGGTAATTCCCTAAATTTTCATAAAGCCCTAGGTTACTACCCAAATCCTTGATTTTCACTAATTAGGTAGTTAAGTTAACCAGAAATTCATGCATTAAACTAACATTAGGGTAGAATTTGATTACCTTTCAGTAGCTAGGTCGTGGGGCTCTTTCCCAAGCTCTCAAGGTCTCTAATGGTGGAAGAAAATGGAGTGAAATGAATAAATCCCGTGTTTTAAAGAACTCACTGCCTACTGTTGTTTCGCACCTGCGGCTCAATGATCGCACCTGCAGTCTCGCACCTACGAGTAAATGCTCGCACCTGCGGAAATGGGACAAGGGGCCTGGGCTCGCACCTGCGGAGAGGAGCTCGCACCTGCGGCTCCACTCCTGCAGATATTATTCGCACCTGCGAGAAATGGGCAGCCGTACCTGAAGCCGCACCTGCGAGGAAAGGATCGTAGGAGCGGTCTCGCACCTGCGACTGGGCAACCGCACCTGCGGTCACACCAGATCAGGTCGCAGGTGCACCAACAACCGCTTCAGCTGGTTTTTGTCCTCGTTTGGTGCCCGAGAAGCACCTGGGCCCACCCGATCCCCCGCCCAAATATACCAACAAGTCCCAAATCATAATACAGACTCGCTCGAGCCTTTAGAACACCCAAAACAACGCTAAAACTCAAAATCACACCTCAGAACCTCTAGAATCAAACTTAGGAACTTTAAGTTTCTTGAATTCGTTAACAATGCGCCGAACCGACCTATACTACTCGGAATGACCCCAAATTTTGCGAGCAAGTCATAAATGACATAACAAAACTATTCCCGGTCTCGAAATTCCATTTGGATCTCGATAACACAAAAATACGTCCCAAACCACAATATGAACTTAAGGAAACTCTTATTTCGATATTGGGCGCCGAAACGCTTTCGGGTCATCCAAAACCCATTCCGAACATACGCCCAACTCCGAAATCATCTTACGAAGCTACTGGAACGTCGAAACTCAATTCCGAGGTCGTTTACTCAAAATGTTGACCGAAGTCAAACTTGGCCTTAAAGGCGAACCTTATGGAACCAAGTGTTCCTATATCACTCTAAACACTTCCGAATCTCGTACCACCCGCCCCCCGTAAGTCATAAATCATAATAAGCTGCTACGGGAAGTCCCATTTAGGGGAACGAGGTCTGATAATGCAAAACGATCGGTCGGGTCGTTACATTCTCCACCTCTTAAACAAACGTTCGTCCTCGAACGGGTCTAGAATCATACCTGAAGTGCTGAATAAGTGTGGTTATCTCCTCCGCATTTCCTCCTCGGACTCCTAAGTCGTCTCCACGACTGGTTGGCCCCTCCACGAGACCTTTAACATAGAAACTCTCTTGGACCTCAACTGGTGCTCCTGTCTTTTAATAATAGCAACTGGATCTTCCTCGTAGCCCAACTCTCATCCAACTGAATAGTGCTGAAATCAACCACGTGAGAGAAGTCGACGCGGTATCTCCGTAGCATATATACATGAAAGACCGGATGAACTCCTGACAAACTGGGAGGTAAAGCTAGCTCATAAGAAACCTCCCCAACTCGCCTCAACACCTCGAAAGGACCTATAAACCTTGGGCTCAACTTGACCTTCTTCCCGAACCTCATAATACCCTTCATCGGCGAGACTTTCAATAGGACCTTATCTCCCTCCATAAATAATACATCACGCGCATTTTTGATCCGTGTAACTCTTCTATCTGGACTGTGCTATGCGGAGCCTCTCCTGAATCAACTTCACTGTCTACAAAGCATCCTTCACCAGGTCGGTGCCATATAACTTAGCCTCGCCAGGCTCAAACCACCCGATAGGAGAACGACATCGCCGACCATACAAAGCCTCAAATGGTGCCATCTCAATGCTGGACTGATACTATTATTATAAGAAAACTCGGCCAAAGGCAAGAACTGGTCCCACTGACCTCCGAAGTCAATCACATATGCCTTGAGCATGTCCTTCAATATCTGAACTGTACGCTCCGACTGACCATCAGTCTGAGGGTGAAATACTGTGCTGAGATCTATCTGGGTACCCATCTAAATATGCAATGCTCTCCAGAAGTGCGTGGTGAACTGAGGACCTTGATCTGATATAATGGACACCGGCACACCGTGCATGTAAACACACGTAAAATTTCATGGCTAAAAATAATGCCCAAATAGATCCTGGTGAAGTAAAAAGTACCCTGAGACTTATAGGATAAAATTTTCCAGATTTGCACAGGTCTGTGGTCCACTATGCGATCGCAGATCAGGTATGCAGACCGCATAGTGGTCACATACTTGGATAGTTTGCTGTCCATTTTGAGGACAACTATGCGGCCTAGAATGCGATCGCATTTCTCGAATGCGGGCCGCATAGTTGTTGCATTCTTGCACCTTGATTTTTGCGGAGGGAGTTATTAGACGCGCTATGCGATCGCATAACAGGTATGCAGACCGCATAGTGGTCGCATACTTGGGCAGTCTGCTTTTCTTTTTTTGCCCATTTGAGGGCCATTTATGTGACAGGAATACGGACCGGATAGCAGGAATGCGATCGCATTCCTGACCGCATTTCTGCTTCTAGACTGAAAAAATTCTAATTTTATACCCGACCCCCAAATCATTAAAACACTTACCCCATTCCATTTTAAAGATTTTTTGAACAAAATAGAGAGAGGGAAGAGAGAGTTTTAGAGAGAGAAAGTCCCAACTTCATCAAAGTGATCCTCCTTCATCACTCAAGCTTGGAACTAATCAAGTAGGACACCATTTTCTTTACAATAAGAGGTATGCTTCTACCCCATCAACCTTAATTTCCAATTTTTTTTAAAATGAAACATGGTTAGGTGAGTTCATGAATATGGGGGTGGGGATTTTGTATGCATGTAACCAACTAATCATAATCTAGTAAAGGAAAACGGGTTTGGGTAATTATTCACAAAAGGGGGTTAGTAATCTAAGGGGGTAACATAGCGTTTGATAAAATGCCTAAATGAGTTCGAGTTATGTTTATGGTTCCTAATTCTAAGTGAAATATGTCACATGTGGAATAGATTGACGGTGCTAGACGGTCCGGTGATTTGTGGTAAAAAAATTAAAGGGGAAAATTCCAACTCGAGGTATGTATGGATAACTTTAATCTTTGTAGAGTCACCTTGTTGGTGTTCGAGCATTTGGTATGAGTTTCTTGCTTGAGCATATGTGAATTGATTGCTATAATATGTTGAGACGTAAGATTCCGTTCTCTGATTGTCCTAGTTCATTTCCGTACCGCCATGCTATGTGAGATTGTAAGAAAGTGATTCTTTGTTGCTTATTCTATCATGTGCAAAGCTCTTTAAATGTTGAATACATCGGTATGAGAGGATGTGCTGCAAAACGAAAGAAATGATAATGAATCAAATTGTTGAATGCATCTAAGTGCTAAATGTTGTGTAGCAAGTAATGGAAAGGAAATATGGATTTATCTATTGAACAATATGTTGACGGTATGCCGTATATGACTCACCGTTTGGTAAATATTACTATGGCCTTGATTTCACATGGTTATTTACGGATGTATATTATTGATGATGAAAATCCTTGTGATTGAATTGATTGGTTGATGTTGCTATCAAATGTAATTGTAAGGTGGGATCGGGTTGCACGCCGCAACAGGATTGTAAGGTGGAATCAGGTTGCACGCCGCAACAGAATTATATGGTGGGATCGGATTGTACGCTGCAACAGAATTGTACGGTGGGATCGGGTTGCATGCCACAACAGAAGTAATAAGGGTGTAATGTGATTGTGAGAGAGGATCGGGTTGCACGCCGCAACAGAATTGTACGTTGGGATCAGGTTGCATGCCGCAACAGACGTAATAAGGGTGTAATGTGATTGTGAGATGGGATCGGGTCGCACTCCGCAACAGAAGAAATAAGGGTGGAATATGATTGTAAGGTGGGATCGGGTTGCGCGCCGCAACAGGGGAACAATTGAAATAAGAAACTGTGGAAACCTCATTTATGATTCTCTGTATCTCTGTGAAATATTTGTTGGGTTCTTTAACTCCCTCATATATGTGTATTGCTTGATTTTACAATAGAGTAAAGTTTGTTTATACATACTAGTACTATTCAATGGTACTAACGTCCCTTTTTCCGGGGGCACTACATCTTTTAAATGGATGTAGGTGGTTCTATAGAAGGTAGCTCGGTCCGCCGTTAGTGGTGCCTCCTCTTCATCTCTCTAGCAGTTCCGGTGAGCCCCATTTCCTCTCAGGGCCGTGTGGAGTCTATATCATCTCTTTTGTATATTTTATGTCTTTCAAGGTATAGCCGGGGTCTTGTTGCCGGCAAGTATTGTGTAAACCCTTAGCACTCTTAGAGGCTCCGTAGACATGATGTGGGTTGAATATATATATTTTGGGTAGTAGTTGTAATTATTCAGAATCGTGGTCCCGTGATGGAAATGTTGTGTTTAGTTTGTATAATTTTGGGATCATCAAAGGATTGAAGCATTAAAAGAGGAAAATGGAAATTTGGTTGTTAATTCATTATAAATTTGTATATTGTGCATGGGTAACGCGTTGGGTAGGAAAGAAAATCCAGGTCTGCTTGACAGGAATTATTCGGTTAGGTTCCGGTCTCGTCCCTCAGTTTTGGGGCGTGACAGTACATCTGGACTATCTCCCGAATGTAGACCTGTGCCAACCTCTCAAAAGTATATGTGGTAGCCACTGAATGAAATGCGCCGATTTGGTCAATCTATCCACAATGACCCAAACCGCGTCAACTTTCTGCAAGGTCCGAGGCAACCCAACCACGAAGTCCATAGTGATGCGTTCCCACTTCCACTCAGGAATGGGCATATGCTGAAGTAGGCCTCCTGGCCTCTGGTGCTCATACTTAACCTGCTGGCAATTAAGACACCTAGCCACATACTCCACAATGTCCCTCTTCATCCGCCTCCACCAGTAATGCTTTTTCAAATCACGATACATCTTCGTAGCACCAAGATGAAGAGAATACCGAGAACTGTGTGCCTCCTCTAGAATCCTCCCTCTCAGGCTATCGACAATAGGAACACATAAACGACCCTGAAGTCTCAGAACACCATCCTCGCCAATAGTAACCTCCTTGACACCACCCTGAACCACTGTCTCCCGTAGCTCTGCCAAGTACGGATCATCCAACTGCCGAGCCTTAATCTCTCCCAACAATGAAGACTAAGCAACCACGTGTGCTAAAACTCGGCGAGGCTCTGAAAGGTCTAACCTTACCAGGCGATTAGCCAAGGACTGAATGTCCAAGGCTAGAGGCCTCTCCTCTGCTGAAATATAAGCCAAGCTACCCATACTCTCTGCCTTCCTGCTCAAGGCATCTGCTACCACATTTGCCTTGACCAGATGATAAAGAATGGCGATATCATAATCCTTCAACAACTCAAGCCATCTCCATTGCCTCAAATTAAGATCCCTCTACTTGAACAAGTGCTGCAAGCTGCGGTGGTCCGTATAAACCTCACAGGACACCCCATACAAGTAGTGCCTCCAAATCTTAAGAGTATGAATAATCGCTGCCAACTCTAAATCGCGCACAGGGTAATTCTTCTCATGAACCTTCAGCTGGCGTGAAGCATAAGAAATAACTCTCCCTTCCTGCATCAACACACATCCCAAACCAACACGTGAAGTGTCGCAATACACTGTATACATCCCAGAACTGGAAGGCAATACCAGAACTGGTGCTGAGATTAATGCTGTCTTGAGCTTCTGAAAGCTCGCCTCACACTCGTCAGACCATCGGAATGGGGAATTCTTCTGAGTCAATCTAGTCAATGGAGCTGCAATAGAAGAGAACCCATCCACAAATCGGCAATAATAGCCTGCTAGGCCCAAAAATCTCATGATCTCCGTAGCTGAAGTAGGACGCGGCCAACTCTAAACTGCCTCAATATTTTGAGGATCAACCTTGATACCTTCTCCGGATACCACATGCCCCAAGAATTCCACGGAATCCAACCAAAACTCACACTTGGAGAACTTAGCATATAACTTCTGTTCTCGCAAATTCTGGAGCAAAACTCTCAATTGTTGCTCGTGCTCCCCAGGCTACGTGAGCAGATCAAAATGTCATCAATAAAGACAATGACAAAGGAATCAATATACGACCTGAACACCCTGTTCATCAAGTCCATAAATGCCGCTGGGGCATTAGTCAAGCCAAAGGACATCACCAGGAACTCATAATGGCCATACTTCGTATGAAAAGCAGTCTTCGGAACATCTGAGGCCCGAATCTTCAACTGATGATATCCTGATCTCAAACCATTCTTAGAAAACACCCGAGCACCCTGCAACTGGTCAAACAAATCATCGATGCGCGGCAAAGGATAATTGTTCTTAATGACCTTGTTCAACTGGCGGTAATCAATACACATCCGCATGGACCCATCCTTCTTCTTCACGAATAGAACGGGATCACCCCACGACGATACACTCGGTGTGACGAACCCCTTAGCCAAAAACTCCTCAAGATGCTCCTTCAACTCCTAACTCTTTCGGAGACATACGATACAAAGGAATAAATATAGGCTGGGTACCTGGAGCCACATCAATACAGAAATCGATATCACGATCTGGAGGCATGCCCGGAAGGTCTGAAGGAAATACATCAGCAAACTCTCAAACAACTGGCACTGAATCAATCGTCAGAGACTCGGCGGTGGTGTCCCGCACATAAGCAAGATACGCCAGACAACCCTTCTCGACCATATGTCGAGCCTTTAGGAAAGAAATAACCCAACTGGCTGCACTAACTGAGGAACCCCCCCACTCCAGCCTGGGCAACTCGGGCATGGCTAAAGCAACTATCTTGGCATGGCAATCTAGCACGACATGATAAGGAGATAGCCAATCCATGCCTAGAATAACCTCAAAATCAACCATGTCGAGCAATAAAAGGTCTGCTCGTGTATCGAACCCACAGAAGGTGATCACACAAGACCGATAGACATGGTCCACCACTTACAGAATCACCCAAAGGAGTGGACACATCTATAGGAGAACCTAAGGACTCACGAGGAACATCCAGAAAATGAGAAAATAAGGCTGAAACATAGGAATAGGTGGATCCTGGATCAAATAACATTGATGCCTCTCTACCATATACTGAAATAATACCTGTGATCACGGCGTCTGAGTGAACTGCATCTGATCTAGCTGGAATAGCATAGACTCTAGCTGGAGCACTGGAAGACTAAGCTCAGAGTGAACATGAGCTGACTGACCTCCCCCTGATTGGCCTCCACCTCTAGGACGACCCCTGCCGACCTGTCCTCCACCTCTAGCTGGCCTGAGTGCTAGAGCTAGACTCATAGGCTAATAACCCTGCTGCACTGCCTTTCCCCAAAACCTGGGACAAGTCCTCCTAAAATGGCTGGAATCCCCACACTCATAACATCTCCCAGGAGGCATGGCCTGCTGCCCTGAAGAAGAACCCTGGACATCTGGGGGACGGTGAGAACCCTCTGGCATATCACTGAAGTAAGGCCTCACTGGAGAACCAAGAGGAGGTGGTGGTGGGGGTGCTGAATAAGGGGGCCTGTTGGTCTGACCCCCACCAAACTGACCTCTGCCCCTAGCTGGGGCACCTCTGAAATCCCCGGAATATCTGTCTCTCTTATCCTACTGTGCCTGCTCCCTGATCCTCGACCAATAACCCTCGATCCTACGAGTAATCTCCACTACCAGCTGATAAGAAGTCCCCATCTCCACCTCTCAGGCCATGTTGGCCCTAATTCCTGAATGCAACCCAGCTACAAATCTCCGCACTCTCTCAACATCGGTAGGTAGTATCATGAGTGCATGGTGAGACAACTCTGAAAATCTAGCCTCATAACCTGTCACTGGCATCTGTCCCTGCTCCAACTGCTCAAACTGATACCGCAGCTCTTCCCTCTCAGAGGGTGGGATATATATGTCTAGAAACATCTGAGTGAACTGCTCCCAAGTGACATGAGGAGAATCTGCTGGCCTGCTGAGAATATAAGACTGCCACCATCTGCGAGCTCTACCCTCCAACTGAAAGGTAGTGAAATCCACCCCATGGGACTCCAGTATCCTTATGTTGTGCAGTCTGTCCCTGCACCTGTCAACAAAATCCTGGGCATCCTCGCCGCGCTCACCCTCGAAGACTGGAGGGTGCAATCGAGTCCATCTATCCAATAACTTCTACGGATCGCCGTCCGCAGCTGGTCTGGGCTCAGGTGCTTCTACTACAGGCTAAACTCCACCCACGGGTAGTGTACCCGGGGCATGATGTAATGCTGCTGCTGACCTGCAGTCTGGGCGGTAGGAGCCTGGGCCTCCCCTCCCGCCTGAGATGTGGTAGGATCTGCTGGAAATAAACCAGTCTGGGACAGTGTCCATAAACTGCATCATACGGCCCATGACCTCCTGGAAGCCTGGCGCTGTCATAAAGTCCACTGGAGCAGGATCTGCTGGGGGCACCTCACTCTGCTCATCTATAGTAGGGTCCTCTGGTGGTGGTGCAACTAGAATAGCTCTGGGATGCCCTCCCCTCCCGGGTCTGGATTATCAGATGCACGCGTCTTCACCATCTGTGAGAGAATAGAAGAATGAGATTTAGTAAACCATCGAGTGCACGATAAAAGAGGAATAAAGAGAAGTTTCCTAACACCCTATAGCCTCCTGAAGATAAGTATAGACGTCTCCGTACCGATCCGCAAGACTCTACTGGGTTTGCCCGTGACTCGTGAGACCTACGTGAATTTAGAGCTTTGATACCATGTTGTCACGACCCAAAATACTAACTCAGGTCGTGATGGCACCCAACATCGGGCTCAGGCAAGCTAACACCCAAATAACTAAGGATTTTTCACATATTTCATTAAGCATCCCCAACACGTGCCAAGTTTTAAAGTTCAAAACATTAATTGAAAAAGATAATTAGCCAATTTAACCAAAAAAGCAGTCATAAGGAGGCGTGAGCCAATATATATACAGACTCGTAAACCATAATATTTACCACGTGTGTGCCAGGAACTAGTGTCACAAGTCCTACGGGCATACCAACAGAATATACAAAAGATATAATATAACTGTCCCACTGTCTGGAAGAAATAGACGGGAATAACAAAAGAAACTCATGGTGCTGCCGAGGATCGTCAGGAGAAGCAACTCACCGTGAAGTCAGGTCCAATCTATACTCAGAATCGAGCTCCGGTTTGATAACCAGATGCACCAGCCTCAGAACCTATACAATCAAGTACATAAGCGTAGCATGAGTACATAAACAAATATGTATCCAGTGAGTATCCCACCTAACCTCAAAAAAGTAGTGACGAGAGGTCGGCTTGATACTTACTAGGGTCAAAACCATACAATTTAAATACAGGATAAACAGAAATAGTAGTAATGAATAGTAATAATAAGGACAGGAGAAACAATTAACATTATGTAATACTTTTACTTAACACCTTTCCATAGCATAAAAGCTAATTAGTTCCCATCTTTTTCATAAAAATCAATAGATAAATTATAGGGTTTCCCATCAATTATCAACATATAACAAGCCATGAACGATCGGCATGTACGACGTGAAAAGTAAATGTGCATTGCCGAGGGTCGAACAACCCGAACCATAGATGCATCTATCTGCCCCGCTCTTAAATCGAACATGCGACGCGGTTAATATAATACAGTACTACCCCTCTCGTGAATCATTCATGCGACTCGGGTTAATATAATACTAGGACTACCCCGCTCGCGAATCATTCATGCGACTCGGGTTCCCGTATAAATACATGATTAACAGGAAATTCCGGATAGTTTAGCAGGGAACATACTAACAGGATAAGAATTTAATAATCTCAACTCCAAAGAATAACTTCTTAGGCCTTCACATGTGAGATTCGAGGATATTAGACTACTTAGACCATATGCAAGATCACAGATATCACACGTAAAGCATGCTTGTAAGTCCTAAACTACCCGCCAAGGCATAATACTAGCTACGCACGGGCTCTCGTCACTTCGTGTGTGCGTATCCCCCACAAATAAGGACAAACAACCATTTATAATCACCTATTGGGACAATTCTCTCTTACAAGGTTAGAAAGGAGACTCACCTCGCGTTGAACCTACTCCTTGGGTCAAGAATGCGCCCGAAACTCCGAACTCGTCTCACAAGGACTCGAAACGAATCAGATGTTATACAAATATATCAATTTATACTCAAAAGTATGGAATTCTCCCATTTACTTAGTTATTTCACCTTACTTGAAGAAAACCAAAAATTCAAACCCCGGGCCCGCATGCTCGAATTTCGGTAATTTTTTGAAGGAATAAATTACCCATAACCTAAGGATCGTTAATATGTGATTTTTGTGTGATTTCATGGCTAATTAACGGGTACATAAAGCACTGGGTTACTACCCAAATCCTTGATTTTCACTAATTAGGTAGTTAAGTTAACCAGGAATTCATGCATTAAACTAACATTAGGGTAGAATTCACTTACCTTTCAGTAGCTAGGTCGTGGGGCTCTTTCCCAAGATCTCAAGGTCTCTAACGGTGGAAGAAAATTGAGTGAAATGAATAAATACCGTGTTTTAAAGAACTCACTGCCTACTGTGGTTTCGCACATGCGGCTCAAGGACCGCACATGCGGTCTCGCACATGCGGAAATGGGACAAGGGGCCTGGGCTCGCACCTGCGGAGAGGAGCTCGCACTTGCGGCTCTACTCTTGCGGATATTATCCGGACCTGCTAGAAATGGGCAGCCTCACCTGAAGCCGCACCTGTGAGGCAAGGACCGCATGAGCGGTCTCGCACCTGCGAGTGGGAAACCGCACCTACGGTCACACCAGATCAAGTGCACCAGCAACTGGTTCAGTTGGTTTTTGGCCTTGTTTGGTGCCCGAGCAGCACCTAGGCCCACCCGAGGCCCCGCCAAAATATAACAACAAGTCCCAAATCATAATACGGACTCGCTCGAGCCTTCAAAACACTCAAAACAATGCTAAAACTCAAAATCACACCTCAAAACCCCTAGAATCAAACTTAGGAACTTTAAGTTTCTTGAATTCATTAACAATGCGCCGAACCAACCTATACTACTCGGAATGACCCCAAATTTTGCGAGCAAGTCATAAATGACATAAAAGAACTATTTCCGATCTCGGAATTCCATTTGGACCTCGTTAACACAAAAACACGTCCCAAACCACAATATGAACTTAAGGAAACTCTTATTTCGATATTGGGCGCCGAAACGCTCCCGGGTCATCCAAAACCCATTCCGAACATAAGCCCAAGTCCGAAATCATCTTACGAAGCTATCGGAATGTCGAAACTCGATTCCGAGGTCGTTTACTCAAAATGTTGACCGAAGTCAAACTTGGCCTTAAAGGCCAACCTTAAGGAACCAAGTGTTCCTCTATCACTCTAAACACTTCCGAAACCCATACCACCCGCCCCCCGCAAGTCATAAATCATAATAAGCTGCTACGAGAAGTCTCAATTAGGGGAACAGGGTCCGATAATACAAAACGACCGGTCGGGTCGTTACATATTAATTCTTCTATATTTCATTCATTCATCACTAATAATGCATGACATATATTAGTCGATATAGGTCGAGACGTTTTGTTTTCAATATTCATCGATGCAACTAAATAAGTTATAAGCCAATGAATCCATTTACAAATAGGTATATTTGATGATGATCAATATCACAAGTCTATCCCCAAAAGAACCCGACCTTTGGCCCTAGCGCTTCGCGTTCTTAGATGCGGTTATACCTATATATATATATATATATATATATATATATATATATATATATATATATATATATATATATATATACATACACACACACACCCACACACCCCCACACACCCACACCCCCCCCACACATACACATACACTTCGTTGTACTACTTTTTGTTTTTGGGTAATTATCAAACTTTCATTAATTACCAAGTAGAATATTTACAAATCCAGCTAGACATTATACTCAGTCTGTTGTTCATATGACATACACATCCACAGTAATAGAAAATATCCTATACACATTAACTAGGAGATCTGAAATTCTGTAAAGTCATCTTAAGATTCTCAACAACACGAACATGACAAGTATAGGCTATTTCTCCAGCTACAACATCACTAGTTTTCGCTTTATGCATAAAAACTATTGTTTTGTTCAATCCATATTGCATATATGAACTCTGTATATACCAGCTTCAGTATATTTGCTTGCTTTGTCTTTCCTCTTATTCTCTGTTCTACCCAGCTCTGCATTAGCACCCATGTCATCATTGATGGCCAATGAGTTTGTATCCATGCCATTAGTTTACTCCACACTCTTCTCCTAACTTCACATTCACCAAATAGATGGTCTTTACTTTCCTTTGCTAGTTTGCACATTTGACACCTTGTATCTATCTGCATACCCCATCTTTTTAGTCTTGTAGCTGTGAGTAATCTATCTTGAAATTGAAGCCGTGTTATGAAGACTGCTTTTGGTCTTGCTGCATTCCCACACATTAGGTTCTTCCAGGTGACTTTTGGTAAATCTCCTATTATTTTCAGGTAGATGGTCCTAATCATGCTCCTGCTCCCTCGTGACTTATGTTCCACATTACTCAATTCCTCTCTTGCCTTGAATATTTTGCTTACCATCCAACTCGCTTGCTGGGTATGAGCACATTTGTTAACTACTTCCCTTTTATATAGTACTCATGTATTCATTTGATCCAAAGAGTATCTTTCTTACTATGTGATTCTCAACAGGTTTTAACTATAAATGCTTTGTTCTAGATCTTCAAATTTGTGAGGTTAAGTCCTCCAACTGAGTTTGACACACACATTCTACTCCAGGAAATCAATGCTCTTCTAGTTATTTCATTTGCTCATGACCAAATATAACTTCTACAGTAACCTTCTATGGCCTTTGTCACGACCCAAAATCCATAAGGTCGTGATGGCGCCGAACTCCATTGTCAGGCAAGCCAATCATTAAATAGTTAAGTTAAATTTTCCTGTTTTAGCATTTGAAATCATTATCTTTCACTTTATTACATGATAACTGTATAAAATCCATTAAGTAAATACGACAGTTCAATATTCCATTTTCATAAAATACATCCCAAACACATCCAAGAACCCGGTGAAACAAGGACATGAGCAAATTCTAAGAATTTCACAAATACTACAAAGCTTGCCCGAAATACAAATTGGACAAGGAATAAAATGAAAATACAATACATAGAGGAAGACTCTGCCGACTGCGGGTCGTCTCCGAGTGATACAACTCGTCTAAGTCTCCAAGTCAGGCATATTGCTATGAAGGTACCTGTGCAACAAAATGCACAACAAGTGTAGCATGAGTACAAAAACAACGTGTACTCACTAAGTATCCCGCCTTACCTCAGAGAGCTAGTGACGAGAGGTTGATTTAGACACTTTCTAGAAGTCTATTTAGTATAATCAAGTGAGACACTAAGCATGAATGTCATAGGCAATTTATTAAAATCCGGAATAAATAATATCAACCCCTTCCACATTTAACACTTTAAATCCGAGTCATTTTAGTTGACAATTTAAATCATAATTAGGGAGAAGAAACATCAGACTTATTTCACATTTTACACATCTTCCTCTTCTTTTTAACTAGAACTTAAGAATTTCCTTAGGCCGATATACATGTATAAATCACAGGAAATAGCAGCAATTATCATGCGCAAACAAAGTGCCG
This sequence comes from Nicotiana paniculata, assembly GCA_005239505.1. NCBI lineage: Eukaryota > Viridiplantae > Streptophyta > Magnoliopsida > Solanales > Solanaceae > Nicotiana > Nicotiana paniculata. Next base: position 1,067 of record MDKI01033900.1, on the reverse strand, counting down.
AGGGTCGAACAACGCGGACCAACAATAATAAACTGTGCACTGCCGAGGGTCAAACGACTCGATCCATAGATGCATCTATCAACCCCGCTCGCGAATCGATCATGAGACACGGTTATACTGTTACATCCCGCATTTTCGTACCTTAAAGTTTCGTCGTAAGTTAATTGACGTAAGCTGGGGAATAAGATTATTTTCGGATTATAAGTATTATGCTATTTCAAACAAGGGATAAGTAAATTCCTGAAGGTGATAGGGTAAGCAAATAAAAAAATGAGTATCGTCAAAGTTTGGCATTTTGGGATAAAATACGGCCCGAGCTAAAATACCCAGTATTTATGGACTAGTACCATACAAGGTACCACATGGACATGATAGTAAGGTGTATACGGTGTGTTAAAAATGAGTAGTATTTTAAGTAATTTGAGATAATTCTTAATTGTGCGGATAATTGATTAATTATTAAATTAGTGGAAAATTAATAAGTTGATTAAGGAGTAAGTGGGGGATTAATTAAGATCTTGGGATAAATACCAAGGTTTCAAGCATGGCAGCAAAATAAGTGATAATTGATGATTCTTAAGTCACCTTGAAAAGGTGGCAACATTTGAATTAAATATTCTATTAGACTCTTAAGTCTTATCTATACGCTTTACTGTATTTTGAAGCTTCAACTTTAGCTCCTTAATACATGAAATTGCATCTCCAAGCAGTGATGCCTTGCCCATCTTGGTCACATACGGAACAACATCTCTTAATGCATAGAACCTTTGGTTTAATTTCTATTTCCTTTGCCTCTTTGCTTCGACGTGATTCAAAGGTTCCTCCCGTCCATTTTCTAGCTTCCTTCTTCGTTTCTTTGGAGTTAAAGAGTGTATCAAGAAGCCAAATTTTACAGACGGATATTCGCCTACTTCGATCTGTCTTTACGTATTGTCACAATTGACATGTGTCGGAAGGATAGTCAAGAGAATCGGCTTAGGTATGTTAAGGTTATCCCTTCTTTATTTTGGCATGGTCCAAATTATACTGAAGAAATGAGCAAATACACAGTTTTTATAAATTACTCT
>ML367081.1:31307-65893 GCA_005239505.1 Nicotiana paniculata | reverse complement strand
TGTATTTGCATCCATTTAGCTCGGTTTCCATCTCCAATTCACCTACACATGAAATAGACTCTATTATGCACATAAAAAGTGTATTTTTATCATTAACGCACATAAAATATAGGGCATATAACATGTTAAACCATGAATTCTAGCCTCGCATCACCTACTATGTTTATCTTACACGATTTGATGACTCGTCTGTAACCTCTTGTTTAGCCATAACTGGGATTTTCCGGACCAATTACTAACTACTCATTGGCCCATTCTCATATCAATATTCCTCGTAATCTTTCTTAGGTTATTTCCTTCATCTTAACTTATGTCTCGCACTGCCTCCTTATTTATTAATAACAGCTCGGGCAGGAACCTTTACTTCCTCTCCTGGACGTCATGCTTGCACAATATTCTTGAATCGTAGCGTATCTGTAAGATTTGGATAAGTTTCATCTCATTCATCTTTCATTTACCGCATTCTTCATTTACCATTCCATAGTCACTAGAACCACTTAATTCTGACTTAATGCCACATTATTTCATATTCCCCCCTTTAGGGGTGTACTAAGACTTGAAGCTATGACGACTGCCTATAGATGTTTTTCCTCTTCATCTTTGGCGTCCTTTCACATCACCAATGACCCTTACTTGCCTTGCGATAATCCTTCTGTATCAAGGATAACAAAATTCCCTACTCGCGAGGGTGACACTTAATGTAACTGGTACCTACAGTCCCTTAAGCTTAACTTTGCTTACATTACTTGTTTTAGGGAAGCGTCTTCTAGAATGACCATTCTTCTGATTTTCTCCTGAATCTTCTTCTGTTGTCCATTATACTACCGCTGGAACGAAATCTGAAATTCTCACGAGGCCGACTATTATCAAATCACCCAGTCCCTAATTTATGTTTAGTTTATCTTGTTCACCAATCCATATCGGTTTCTATTATTCAGGGGTTTTAACTTCCTTAAGGTAGTCGCACTGGAGTCATGAACTTGTTTCTTGAAATGAGGCTATAACTTTATGGACTATACTCTTTTGTTGTCTCAAAGCTTATCACCTTTTTTCTTTTCCTTTACTTGACTATAGATTCTGTAATACTGTCATCTTTTTTATCTACCGTTGTCATACACGTATCATATCATACTCATAATGCATCATTAACTCTTTTCTTATTTCCTGCTAACATTTATGCTTACCACTTTATTCTGAAAACTCGAACAAGACATTCTTTTGCTTTCAGCTTCCCTTTGCTCCATCCAGTGGCTCTTCGAGTTGCTTAACGTTCTTGCTTTACTAGGGATGCGAGCCACACTAAGGTAGTATATATCCCCTCAAGGCTTATAGTGCATGTATTTTGTAGTACTTATATCTAGCTGCACTATTTTAGAGTGTACCATCTGGGTATCTCATAAAGATATCTATTAGAACTTTTGCAATATCCTTTGGAAATGTCAACTGACGCAAACAATTCATCCATCATATCTTCTTATACTACTTCTGTTAACCCCCTAGGGCATATCTATAATGGGTGCCACCAATTATATATACCTCTGTTACAATTGAATATAACTCAAAAAGCTTATGTTTCTCTGCCTCAATTATAAATGTTGTTAACCTTCATTAACTAGATACCTCGTACCCTTTTTCACCTTGATCCTTTTACTTACTGAAACTTGTACTTACCTTCTTAATATCTCACTGTACTTCACCATAAAGATGGATAGATGTTCTTGCCTTAAGGCTTCTTATCATGAAGCTTACACCTTTCAGTACACCCATGATCTTCTAAAAACCTCACATTTACTTATTGTAGGCATCATACAAAAATTCAATTTCTCTGACTCAGCTTTTTCTCAACTATCTCTCTTTCCACCTTCTTTCCGGATATAGGTATCGTCTTATTACGAATAGAATAGAATTTCGAAATTTGAATTCTTATAAGTGATCTCTACCACACGATCTAGAGTAAGGAGAAATAGTGACAATCCTAAATGCCCTATAGCCTCCTGCTTATAAGTGTGGTGCACGACACACCCATAAACAAGACTCTACTAGACACGACTTGTAGACTCCCTAGGACGGAACTGCTTTGATACCACTTTTTTCACGACCCAAACCGATGTGCCGCGACGGGCACCCGATACCTTACTTGAACGAGTACCAACGTAACATATCTTTCTTATTACATTATCATATACACGTGACATACGGGCCTAATAGGCCAACATAATCATTTACAAACTCAAAACATAGGCCGACAAGGCCGTACAATCTTTCACGTATACGACATATGTCTATAAGACTCTAAGAGTACATAAATGTCATAAAGGTCGGGATAGAGTCCCGCCATACCAAACAATACCCTTCTAAATCATACTAACCAAACAAGTGACTCCGAAGCAAATGGAGTGCACCAACATCTTCCGCTGAGCTGATAGCCTACTTGGAGGGCTCTCGACCTGTCTATCGGGACCTGCGGGCATGAAACGCAGCATCCCCAGGCAAAAGAGGCGTCAGTAGGAATAATGTACCGAATATGTAAGGCACATAATGTACATAAGAGACATGGAAGAAATATAGAGTACATGACTCAACCTGTAAGTCTGAATAGCTTTGTAAATCATAAATCACTTTTAGCAACATGCATATGCATATGAATGTCATGTCGTGCATTGGTATATGTTGCATAACATCATCAGCCTCTGAGGGCATCCCATCATATCCTATCGGCCACTATGGGTAAAATCATCATCGTATACCAGCTGATCAGATGGTGGTGCGTATATAACGCCATAAACTTTCCCATATCCCATATACATATATACACATACATATATACGCGTATATAACGTCGTTTGAATATACATACATATATACGCGTATATAACGCCGTTTGAACCATATTTCAGCCACTGTGGGCAACATCATCATCATATACCAGCTGATCAGGTGGTGGTGCGTATATAACGCCGTAACCTTTTCCCATATCCCATATACATATATTTACATATATACGCGTATATAACGCCATCTGGTCATGGGTCAATGTGCATATGTAAATGCATGAAATGCATATGAAATACGTCAATAAAATCTCTCGGTACGTCATAAGGCCATTATGCCTCTGATTAATATCATGAAATAAACTTTACCAACATACGTATTTTCGAGACCCATGAACAGAAGATAATAATAATTCACATGGGGAATCAAGAATATAGACATCCCTAGTATTTCTATGAATAGAGTAATTTATAGAAACTGTGTATTTGTTCGTTTCTTCAGTATAATTTGGACCATGCCAAAAGAAAGAAGGGATAGCCTTAACATACCTGGGGTAGGAAAAAATTCGTATGATATTTTTGGAAAAGGTTGCACCGTACTCCCTTAGAATCGCAAAATCTCACGTTGCTAATTGTACTAAGAAACCTCGTTGGATTTCGTTAGTTAAGGAAATCACGTTATCAATGTACTGATTTGATTGAAGTGCTTTGGGAGTGAAATTTATTGGAAGCCTATAAGAATGTCTTTCATATGGAAAATATTTGGAATGAAAGCCATGTAGTAATCTGATTTTAGTCTTTAATATGGAAATATTTGGAATGAATTAACTCATTAGTTTTCACCTAATAAAATTTGATCAAGAGTCATTTAGTTGAAGAGTGGATTGCTGCCACGTTGATCTTATCTTTATCCAAATACTTTTTTTCTTTAATTAATTGCGTAATATCCCATTGCTAAATAATTAACCAATTACCCGCATAATTAAGTATTATCTCAAATTACTTAAAATACTACTAATTTTTAATATCCTTTTATATATCATACTATCATGGCCATGGGGCACCTTGTAATAGTACTAGTTCATAAATATCGGGTATTATAGCTCGGACCGTATTTTACTCCAAATCGACAACCTTCAACGAAACTCATTTTTTCTTCGATTTTCTTACCCTCTCTCCTTCATGAATTTACTCATCAATTATTTGAAATATCATAATACTTAAAATCTCAAAATAATCTCATTACCGAGATTTTGTCGATTAACTTACGACGAAATATTAACTTACAAGAAAAATGCGGGATGTAACATCTTACTTCCGAGCTCTCATTAGTTTATTTATGATGTACTTTCATGTAAAAAAATATGGGGTGTAACACTACCACAATAGAATCACCCACCGGGGTAGACACATACAGAAGTACTCAGGGAATCACAGGGCATGCTTAGATAAGGGGCAAAATATGAAGACACATAGGAGAATATAGAACCCAGATCAAATAAAACCGAAGTATCTCTGCTGAAAACTGAAACCATACTTGTAATAACTGCATCAGAGGCCTCAGCATCAGGCCTGGCAGGAATAGCATAGCACCGGGGCGGAGCCCCTCCAACCTGAACATCTCTGGACCGACCTACTGCGGGTTGACCGCTACCTCTCGTGGCCTGTCCTCCACCTCTATTAGTATGAACTCCACCTCTAACACCTCGACCTCCACCCCTAGCTGGCTGAGGGGGTGGTGGTGCACTTTGTGCGGAAATCATAGCACGGGAACCCAGATGCTGAGAACTACCAGAAGCTCGGGGGCAATACCTAGAAATGTGCCCTGGATCACCACAAGAGTAAGAAGCCCTCTGCTGTTGAGGCTGCTGGCCCTGCAACTATCCCTGTCGACCAGAATAACCACCCTGGAAGCTCTGAAGCGGCGGTGCACTGATAGGAGCTGATGGTGCACTGCGAGATACCTGAAGCACTAACTGGAATGACCTAGGGGGATGACCTCTACCAAAGGAATATCTGCCTACAGATGAGTCACCACTGAATCGACCGAAATGGCGAGGTCTCTTTTCAGACCCCTGACCACTGCCCTGCAATAAGACCATCTCAATACGCGTGGCCACATTGGCCGCCTCCTGGAGTGAAATATCAGTACCTGTCTCTCTGGCCATCTGGAGTCTAATAGGCTGAGCTAGACCCTAACTAAACCTGCTCACCCTCTCACGATCAGTGGAGAGTATCATGATAGCATGTCGGGCCAAAGTAATGAACCTGGTCTCATACTGTATAACAGTCATAGATCCCTGCTGGAGGCACTCAAACTGCCTCCGAAGACCCTCTATCTGATTAACTGGTAGAAACTTCTCCAAGAATAACTCGGAGAACTGAGCCCAAGTCAAGGGCGAAGACCCAGCTGGTCTGGTCAAACAGAAATCCCTCCACCAAGTCTTGGTGGTACCAGAAAGACGGAATGTAGCAAAATCAACTCCATTGGACTCCACAATGCCCATGTTCCGAAGAACCTCATAGCAACTGTCCAAGAAATCCTGGGGATCCTCTGATGGTGCACCAGTAAATATAGTAGAAAATAGCTTGGTGAACCGGTCCAACCTCCACAAACCATCGGCAGACACGACTGCCCCCTCAACTGTCTGTGCAACAAAACCCGGCTGAGCTGCTCCAGCTGTCTGAGGTGCTGGAGTCTGGAACTGAGGAGATCGCTGCTCTAGTGTGCGGGTAGCAGGAGTATGGGTCCCTCCCCCAGCCTGAGAGACGACTGGTGCAGTAGGAAGAAGACCGGCCTGAGCCACGCTCTCCATAAGGCCCATTAAACGGACCAGAGCGTCCTGAAGAACCGGGGTGGCAATGAACCCCTCTGGGACCTGAGCTGGTCCAAGTGGAACTGCCTGAGCATGAATCTCACCGGCAAAGTCTACCTGAGGGTCCTCTATTGGTGCTGCTGCTCTGGGCTGAGCCCTGGCTCTACCTCGGCCTCTAGCACGGCCTCGGCCCCTCGTAGGAGCTGTAACAGGAGGATCGGGCTGTTGATCAGTAGATGAGGAAGCACGCGTTCTCACCATCTGCGAGAGAATAGAATATAAAATCAGTTAGCATTTAGAATTCAAACCGCACGACATAGAAGAAGAAATGTGAAGTTACTCTTAGGATTTAGAATTCAAACCGCACGACAGAGACTAAGTGTCTCATTCCTTTCCAAAAATTACTCCGAACCCGAGACAACTGACCCCGCACAACAAAATAGAGTTGATCAACCAATAATGAAGCAGAAATAGGGAGAAACAGGGCTAAACTCTCGGAACGACCGACCGGGTCGTTACAACTTATGATTAGTAACATATTTTATTTTGTGATTAGATAAAGAAAATTGTTTAGAGAAGATTAAATGTATTGGAACTTAAATTTGAAAGATGATTTATGCTATCGAAAATATTACTATAAGAATATATATGTTGTTAGCATGTCTACTTCTCCATCTTTACTCTAAAATCCAGAAACCATTCTTTTACTGGGTCAATTGATTTTTTGGCTCTTTACAAACTTGTTTTTAGTATTATGACCCTATATGTTTTTTACACATGGAAGATTTATTTTTACATGTCATATATCTGTCTTTTACTGATGGGTTATTATAAGCAGCGGAAGCAATCCCAGTATCAAAATCGCATGTAATCTAGACAACTAGCATATACGAGATTTCACGGGTTACCTCTTGAAGCGTGAACATATCTCTTCTATCGGGTGAGCCTTCAATTCCATAACTTCTCAATGGAATCTCCAATACTCGCACAATCGTGATCCTCGAACGTTCCACAGTCTTCTACTGTGTTACCCAAATGATACCCGGAAACATCAATTTTGTGTGGGCGAAATTTCTAGGAAAATATTGCTGAAAATTTCGACCACCATGACTCACCCCTCTAGGTGGAAAACCTTATGTATTTATAACACAAGTTTTAAGGGTTAAAACCCTTTTCCAAAACCTGTTGGGTTTTCCTTTCCACCAGAAAAAGGATCCCTTTATCCCTTTTATTTAGGCACAACAGGGACCAGATAATTTAATTAATAAGGCTTTCAAATATGGAATTAATTTCTAATTTTCGAAATCAATATCCACCATAATTAGTTACGAATTATTCCATTAAAAATTCGTAATTGCACTCCTCATTTCGAAATTAATTCATTAAATCTTATTTAACTCCTCATGTTAAATCAATTAAATTAAATTACTGACAATTTAATTTTTGATCATTTCCTTTAGACTTTTGCTTAACTTATTTCATATGTCAGATATGAAATTCACTGACTGAGTTTACACATGAAAACTTATAAGCTTTCATAAAGGTGTATCATTAATCTAAAACCGAGACATGAATTCTATCAACTAACTATTACTTCGCCAATGTACATTATTATTATTATCCAATTTACCAGGCATATTGACCCACAAAAGGATCTCGCCTTTTATGAATTAAAACAATAATAATAAACATAGATAATAATAATTATATCAAGATTAAGAGTATACGTACATTTAATGGCTAGAGAGTTTATTTTATTAAGTTAGTATAAATACTTATCTCTACTTGGTCCGTTCAATACATACAAAATGTACTCGCACAAGAAGTTGGAATTAAACCTCCCATAATCAAGATAAATTATATTTAATCTTGTGCTATAATCATCCATGATGGGTTGTCCAATTCTATCATTAGATTGTTAACTCAAACTTTATACTTATAAGAACCAATGATTTAATCTTCCCAGTATAAGCTAAACTCTATACACTAAATCATCTACTATATAAGCAAAAGACACAGACTAATACATGATATGTTTAAAACTTTATTAAATTGAATGAACAATTATATCATAATAAATATTATATCTAAACCAAACTCATGGTTAATAGTATAAATCCCAATAATCTCCCACTTAAACTTTTAACCATGACAATTGTTAGAATATACTATATCTAAATGCATGGTTAATAATATATGCCCCAACAATCTCCCACTTAGACTCATAATCATGCATCTACAACTTTCTCAGGCATTCTTTTATATGACTATTAAAAGTCTTTACCAAATAAGGTTTTGTTAAAGAATCTTGCCAAGTTATTTCTGGTGCAATATTTGTCCAATAGTGCTTTGTCGTAACTATCTAGTTTGGTATTTAAACTCTGCAGGGATTTTGTTACCGAAACTATCCCAAAAGTGTATATTGAACTATAATTTTCCTTAGTATTCTTCCACTACGACGAAGTACTACTAATATTACCTTCATTACCTTACAGTATTGAAATATTAGCTACTTCTTATTATAGTATTCACTGTTCAAACATCACTCCCACTAGATAAAGGCATATTTTGTCTATCAACGTTCTCCCACTACTTAAATGCAATGGAACATCAATTCCGACGTGTGGGTTTTAATGTTCTTGAACATCTAGTATGAACGTCACAAAATACTCAAAATTATCTCTTACGAGTATATTCATTTAACCATACAAATCAGGAGGGATTCATTCTAGCTTATCACTAGCTTTATTCCTTTTGAAGGGAAACATTCTTTAGTCAAATTTCCTTCCAAACAGGATCCACAAGTTGGTAGTGCCTCTACTTTCAATGAATCTTAAGGTCCATCCTTGACCAACTTGAAATCCTATCCAGATTAATATGATTTAGACAAAGGTGCACAGATAAGTTTTACTCAATTATGAAGAACATATTCTCTTATGAGATAGACTAGTATTGTTCCGTTCAGGAGAGACACTAATATAAATAACAAGGTCATGCATTCATGTACCATAAGAGATAAAATGTTTATCAAGCTCAATAACTCAAGAGTTATTCAAAACATAAAACAAATATCCATCTCTTATATTTCCAATAAACCGGAATTAAATTCCTTCCAACAAAGGTACATATATTGCATCCTTTAAATTAATGTCTTATCACTATCAAAAAAAAATTCCAACAATTAATTTGACAAATCGCATAAAGTCATTGTGGAATTGAGATAAAAACATTAAATAGATCATAATAAGCAAAACATAAAACACCAAACAATAAAATTCAGACTGCATTCAATATTTATATACATACATGCATCTCGAATAAGAAATTTCGAAAATAATCATTCATGCAAATCATATTATATAATGCAAGAATTATACAATCCAAATAAAAATAAAATCAACTCAGATGGAAAGCATACTGTTATTTTTAGACAATTGTATATAACCATTTAATACTAAAATTTCAAACATACTACACATATATGTATTCATGCATCTTGAATAAAAAATTTTGATGGGAGAAGAGTTACTCATGCAACATACATATGTAATGCCAAATTATTCACTCAAATAAACTAAAACAGTCCCAACTCAGATGGAGAATATACTGGTAATTTAAGTCAAGTGAAAATCATAATTAATAGCTCTAGTTCTATTGATCGAACATGTATACTCATATGCAAAGTAAGTACATGATATCAATTACTAGTATTTTACCTAGTGAGCTTACAATAAATTTATCCGATATGGAGTAAGACCTAAATTCAACGCGTATATTTATTACTCACTTGAAATTAATAGTAGAAGACCATAGAAATATATTTCTATCACTACTTAATAATGATTGTATTTTAGTTGCAAAATTGATTCAACTTTATAGAGAGTTAATAAATGTTATCAATAACTAGTAACTATACCCAGTGAGATCATAATAAATTTATTGGATATGGAGGAAGACCTAATGTCAATGTGTAAATTTATTATCTCATTATAAATAAAAATAGAGACCATAGGGGTTAATTCCTATCACCATGTTATCACAACCACAAACTTTTCTCTGAGGATTAAGTTCTAAAATTAAAAAATGTTCAAAACCTCATTTAAACAATTTTAAAAATGCTAAAATTAATGTTTTCACTGCATAACAATGAGTATTGATCAATGGGTTGTTTCTGATAAACCTACCAAATTTTAGATCAATCGAAGATCGTTAAAATCACAATCTCCAAAAATTGCGACCAAATTTGGATAATTACCATTTTAAGTCATTTTTTTAAAGAATTTAAAATGTGACCTACATTCTTATCATATACCAATTCATTTCAAATCAACATGTGTTATCATGTTCCAGATTAGACATAAATAAAATGATAGAGAAAATGACTTTTCGTATGTAAATCATTTTTAAACCGCCAAATCTCCAAAAAACTCATCTAAACGATCCTCAATCGTCAAAATACGATGTGAATCACTGCATAGTTCTTAACTGATCGTTTCCAATGATCCTACTGAATTTCAGGCCATTTGAAGATCGTGAAATTCACGATCGCAAAAACTAGACCAATTTCGAATAAATTATTTTGGCGTATTTAGGATTAAATCTATGTGATTTGCATTCTTGCTATATATCATATCAAGTTAAATCATCATGTTTCAAATTTAACACAAGTATAGCCGATATATTAAGAATAATTTGTCATATTTATAACAAATTTAATTTAATAAACTGTTTGAAAATCCATCTAAATGAGCTTAAAATGCCGAAAAATAGCATGATTCACTACATAGCAGTGAGTTTTTCTCATTAGATTGTTTTCGATGAACCTACCAAGTTTCAGGTCAATCGGAGTTCGTCAAATTCATGACCACCAGCCTGTAATCAAACTCGGAGTATAACCGTTTTAAGCAGTTTTCATGAATTAAAATAAATATGATATTGATTTTCCATTCTCCTTATAATTATACTATGGGTTCAAGGCATATATTATGTTCGACCTATTTCTAGGATACATAATATCTCCCTTTTCATTAAATCATCCTTTTATTAAACACACAAAAGCCTAAGATATCATATTTTCTCTTGTTCGGCGAAAACCCAATATCTCTTCTCATGGATGGATTTAAAAACTATTTTCTAGTTAAAAACTCTTTTTTAGTTAAAAACTCTTTTTTAGTTAAAAACATCCACCACTAATGTAGATTTATCAAGGATAATTTTTACATGGTACATTAAGCAGATTTTAATGACTCTAATAAATAGACCATTTTGTGGATCCTACTTATTAATCATAATGCTCAATCCATGAATAAACATAGTTTCACATGTATAATTTATTAAGAATTTTTTATGAGTTCAAATAAACAAACAACTTTAGTGGTAACTATATTACTCTTAAAATTCTCAATTTACAAGTGAATATACATGTAGCTCATAAATTATTTTATGACAGAATATGGACCACAGCTTAAGAGCCATACCAATAATATAAAACTCATACAAAATACCGTCATATTTCACTTAATTACAACATCCAACCAGAGAACAAAATTCTTCATCGAAAATCCAAAACTAGTAATCACGTAAGGCATGAAGACATAAACTAAAACTTGAGAAATTTTTTATGCATAAATATGCCAAACGCACCAATCATTAGTCATTCAGGATATTAAACAGAGGATTTCACTTTCTTAAAAAATAATTATATTACCACATAATATCAAGTATACCTTGTAAGACCTAGTCAATAAAATTCTATACCTCAATTATTGAATTTAATACAATAACATGTCTATTTGCTAATAGCCAATGTGTAAACTTATTATATCACTAGTATTTAATCATGGAGACCACAGAGAGTCACCCCCACCACCATTGAATTAAAAACGAATTAAAATTATTAATAATTAATTTCCAAAAAATAGAAAAAGGTCCAAAACACAGTCTAAACAACCTCAAAACGCCAAAAAATACCATGAATGACTGCAAAGGCAGTGGATTTTTCTCACCACGTTGTTTCCGATGGACCCACCGAATTTTGGCTCAATCGGAGACCGTCAAGTTCGTTGACCTCCAAAAACACCAGCAATTCAATCAAAATCGGGTTTTGCCTTTTCTAGGATTTACCCAAAAAAAAATCAGATCATCCCAATCAAATATCAATAAAAATAACAAATATCTCATGATTGTAAGAATAATCTAAAATTTTATACACTATTAATTCACAAAAGAGCAGTGCAGTTTTTCAGAAAATAACATATACAATGTAATTCAAAAACGCACATAAACACGATATTCTTGTTTCAAGACAAACGTAGTTATCTAATTAGATGTAAGTTGGCTTTGATATCAATTGATGTATTATATAAGCAGCGGAAGCAATCCCAGTATCAAAATCACATGTAATCTAGACAACTAGCATATACGAGGTTTCACTGGTTACCTCTTGAAGCGTGAACATATCTCTTCTATCGTGTAAGCCTTCAATTCCATAACTTCTCAATGAAATCTGCACCACCCACACAATTGTGATCCTCGAACGTTCCACGGTCTTCTACCGTGTTACCCAAATAATACTCGTAAACAACAATTTCTTGTGGGCAAAATTTTTAGAAAAATATTGCTGAAAATTTCGGCCACCATGGCTCACTCTTCTAGGTGGAAAATCTTATGTATTTATAGCACAAGTTTTAAGGGTTAAAACCCTTCCAAAACCTGTTGGGTTTTTCTTTTCACCAGAAAAAGGATTCCTTTATCCCTTTTATTTAGGCACAACAGGGACTACAAAATTTAATTAACAAGGCTTCCAATTATGGAATTAATTTCTAATTTTTGAAATTAATATGCACCATAATTAATTACGAATTATTTCACTAAAAGTTCGTAATTGCAATCCTTATTCAATTTCGAAATTCATCCATTAAATCTTATTTAACTCCTCATGTTAAGATTCAGATACTAATCAATTAAATTAAATTACTGACAATTTAATTTATTGATGATTTTCTTTAGACTTTCGCTTAACTTATTTTATGTATCGGATGCAAAATCCACCGGCCGAGTTTACACATGAAAACTTATAAGGTTTCATAAAGGTGTATCATCAATCTCTAAACTGAGGCATGAATTCCATCAACTAACTATTACTTCGCCAATGTACATTATTATTATCCAATTTACCAGACATATTGATCCACGAAAGGATCTCACCTTTTAAAAAATCAAAACAATAATAATAAACATATCTAATAATAATTATATCAAGATTAAGAGTATAAGTACATTTAATGGCTAGAGAGTTTATTTTATTAAGTCAGTATAAAATATTTATCTCTACTTGTTTCGTTCAATACATGCAAAATATACTAGCACAAGAAGTTGGAATTAAATCATTCTCATAATCAAGATAAATTATATTTAATCTTGTGCTACAATCATCAATGATGGGTTGTCCAATTCCATCATTAGATTGTGAACCCAAACTTTATACTTAAACTGATGATTTAATCTTCTGTGTATAAGTTAAACTCTATACACTAAAATTCTACTATATAATCAAATGACATCGACTAATATATGATTTGTTTAAAATTTTATTAAAATTGAACAATTATATCATAATAAATATTATATCTAAACCAAACTCATAGTTAATAGTATATAATCCAACATTTTAGCCATAAAAGATCTAAAAAAGCGAATTTTTTAAATTTAAAATTGTAAAGGGGGCGTAACGTACAAATAACAATTTCTTTCACGTTACCTCTCTTTCTTCAATAATAATTATCTCATCAAATCTTTCAAACTTTTCTCTTTACATAATTAAGTCATCTTTTTCGGCAGCGATCCTTAGATAGGCGCGGATAGAACTTTTTCGGATTAAGCTTGTTTGGATGGTTATTAAGTTGTGTTTCGTAATGTAATGTATTATATTGTATTGTATTGTTTTGACGTATATAATGTTTAAACAGATTATATTATTTGTTGTCATTTCATGATGTCATACACTAACAATATGAAGAATAAACTTACAATATTATAAAGAAAAAATAAGGTACAAGATAAAATTATTATATAAAAATGTAAGTAAATGATAAAATGAGATTATTTAATAATAAGAAAGGGTAAGATAGAAAAAAAATAAGGTAACGACGCGACCAGACCAAATCGGCCGTTCCATAAAGTGAACGACAAATTTAGAGATACGATACAATAAAATATAATTAACAATCAAAATAAATATAATATTTAAAGTAACAATAAGATACAATAAAACACATAACAAATTAACCGTCCAAACAATAAGTTAAAATAGAGTTTAATAGTAAAGTTCTTTGATTGCTAAAAATAAAAAGCGAAGTTTACTGCACATAAAAAAAAATCTCGGATTGTATATTGAAACTTGAGTTTAAATGGCGAATTTATGAAATTTCTTTAACTCATTTTGGTTGCATGATATAGTCCATTCTCATAACAGATTTTTTATATTATGCTATAATATATGACCTCAATAATAACATTTCACTATATGATCTAAAGAATATCATAGATGGCTGGTGAACTAGAACTTCAATATATTCCTTTTCAACTCTTACTTTAGCTTAAATATTGTCCAAATACCTTATATTTTGCATTTAATCAATTCAGTCATATTTCAAATATTCCAATGCCAAATTCTCCATGCTAAAAATAAAAAAAAGAGATGAGAAAATAAAGTAAAAATAGCACTGGCTAGCCAGTTTTCGAACTGATCATTCAAAAATAGCCAGCGTTTGACAAGTTATTGAAAAATCACCATTATTTTGCTGCTACAAAGACTGATCCAACATAATATACTAAAGTTCGCTGCACCTGTGTATGAACTTCCAGTAAATTATGCTGGAACTCCAAAACGTGAAAAGTTCGAGCAGAATATACTGGAGATTCGGGCATCTGCATATGAACTTTCAGCATATTATACTGGACCAGTATACTTTACTGGAGTTCTAATATACTTATGCTGAAACTCCATTATATTATGCTGAATCCAGTATGATATAGTGGAGTTCCAGTATACTTATGCTGAAATTACAGTATAATATATTGGAGTATTTTTCGGTTTTTAAATAATATTTTTGTTCAAATTTATCTTTACATAAAAAATAGCTGAATTTTGATTACTTTTAAAAGTGTGACTATTTTTGAATGATCACTTGTAAATCTGGTTATTTTTTAATTTTTCCAAAAATAAAGACGAAAAAAATAAGAAAACAGAACCAAAGAAGGGACTGACCCAGACAAGACGAGGCATTAGGGTAATGGACCCACAATGACACAGACATTACAACAACCTTTCACGGCCCAGAATTTTATCCACATAACGTCAAGATCGTGAACTACACGCTTTGGACCGGACCAAACCCGCTTTGGGTCCATTTTCAAACATTAAACCAACCAATTAGAAATTTTGAACCGCACCTATTTGGGCCGACATGAGCCTCAGATGCCCACGTGCACTGGACAGGTATTGTGGGCCCAACAATGGACTTTATGTCTAATCAACTGGAAGTGATAGTGCAATCAGGACATCAGGTAGTACTACCAGTTACCGGCAACAAAAAAAGAATAGGAAAATTTACTTTATATAGTCCCTCCAGGATTCGTTTGGTCGGAGGTATTAGAAGAAATAATGTAAAATATTAATTCTATATATTATTTAATATATTTTTTCAACCTATATATAAATAATATTTGTATTAGTTATTCATCATATTTGGTATTATCCAATATATAAAAAATGCATAGAAAATCATAACATTAGTAATACCGAGACTATTAATCAGAGGCGGGTCAATAAGTTTGTGGCCTAAAATCGAGCTTTAACAAGAGGCCTTAAATTGAAAAGAATTAATATTTAATTTTTATTTGAAATGTATTTTTTAATATTTGATATGTAAAGTTGTATATAATTATCTAAAATCTACCAGCTTCCTATTCCACAATTTATTCACACGTAAAGAGTTTTAGGGGAATATCTACATTACCAATTTTTTACTGAAACAGTAAATCAATCACAAATTAAAATATTACATTTTTTTTAATATATAAAGAACCTTTCTACCTAAAATACTTAATACAACTTTACCTAAGTATCCTGCCGTGAGTAAAATTTGGGGCCCCTAAAAGGGTGAGGCCTAAAGCAAATGCTTTAGTTGCTTCACCCAGCAGCCCGCCATGCTATTAATGCATATATTAGTATGATTAAAGACAATTATTTTTCTTAAATATTATATAATGTATTATAATTCTTAATACACCACATCAAACAGTAGATAAGAAATAATATCTGTATAATTAATGCTTGTATTACTAATCCATGCATTATAAATTCGTACATACTAATAAATCATATTCCGCATTATTCTTATACACTTTATCAAACGGCCTCTAAAAGTAATACCCAACAAAATGTAAGTATATTTTTGTATATTAAAGATTAATTAATAAACAAATTTTATAATATTTGACTAACGAGTGTAAATATTTTTGACTGACTAACAAATGTGCAACTTGCTCAACAAAAAAAAACGATGCTACAAAACTAGTAGGTTCACCGTATGAATTTTTCTCTTCCAATATGCCCTATTTTATTTCGATAGTTGATGATAGGGGTGTTAATGATTCGGTTCAGTTTTTTCGGTTATTCTATTTTGTATGATTAAAATTACACTTTTTAAAATTGTCTCAATTATCTCGGTTTCTCTTCGTATCGGTATGATTTAGTCTATTTTTTAGTATTTTTTTAAAAACGTTATGCAAGAATTACTAGTACAGTCTAAGTTAAATGTGATAAGTGTGTACTTGCATCAGAGACGGCTCAAGCACATATATGGCTTTAGTTTAATGTAAGGCCTAAATTTCCTATTTTTCTGCCTTTTGAGATGCAAATGTTACTAACTTTTTAATAATCGATTTCTTCTTATAACTTCTTTCACTTGATAATATAACTAACATATTTGATCTTTGTTGAGATATTTTTAATCTTAGGTAAGATGTTATCAATTATAATTTTTAAAAACTTCTTTTCTTTGAGGCAACTTTTATAAAAAAAACTAATTTTGTATTAAAATTATTAAATATTATTTTTAAAAATATCTATAAGCTTATAATTTTTTAAAAATGTGCCCCCTAAATTTGGGAGCCTAAGGCATAAACTTTACTTCTAGTAAGATTAGAGCCGGCCTTGACTTGGGTAGAACTTTAGCAAAACTCTCCTGGCATTTTTACTATTTTAAAAAGGATGATCAAAGGAACACATGAAAGGTGTCCAGAATAGAGATTCATCCGACTATTCTATATATGGTAGCATAGAACAAATTAAGCAAGAATAAGAAAATATAAATTATACGAGTGGATAATAATGTTGGGACTCAAGAATAGAGCTTATTAGAAGATTAGTATTCAACAAGAGAAATTTAGACCATACGAGAAGAAAGATATCCAATACTATCTGGTTTGCTGTTGAAGATCAATGGAATACCTAGTGACTTGCTAGTTAATATTACAACTAATTTATAACCGTTTGTTAGTTTTAAACTTAGTATATAAAATATATTTTCATATATAAATTAAATCGGTAAAGTTCGGTATTGTTTTGGTTTATTTTTATTAAATTAGAAACCTACCCTATTATTCGGCACGGTTATAAATTTAAAAATCGATTCGATACGGTTCGATTCGATCGATTTAGTTGATTTTTAAAGATCCACTAACACCCTTAGTTGATGAGATGAGTTGAGGTATTCATATCACCAACTCCAACTTATGATGAAAGGAATAATAATTCATATTGCTCACTCAACTTGTTTGGGTTTAAGGCATAATTGCTGTTGTAGGAAGGAGTGTGGTGAAATAATAAAGGGCCATTTGGTTGGACATAGGAATTGTAAAATTTTAAAAAATGGTGAATTTTTTTTTTCAAGTTAAAATGATATTTAAAATTTAGAGTTGTGTTTGGATATAAATTTTAGTTTGAGTTGTTTTTGAAGTTTTGTGCGTGATTTGAGTAAAAATTTTGAAAAATAACTTTTTGGAGTTTTTCAAATTTTTGAAAATTTTCAAAATGCATCTTCAATTGAATATTGAAAATTTTACAAACAAACGCTGATTTCCAAAAAAAAAAAACGAATCTTTTTGGAAAAAAAGAAAAAAAAAAGTTATGTCCAAATGGGCTCTAAAAGTCAGGATAAATTTTATACTACAATCATCAAATTTTCTATCCTATATAAAAGGTGGAATAGAAAATCCCGATCATTAATTCCAGAATCATATAATATCCGTATTATAATCCTAGTTAGGAGTATAATTCAAGGATAACCTGATTTTAAACCAAATAAAAAATATTTAAAGTCGTTCCACTCTTTGTTAGAGTGTTGAAGTTTAATTTTGGAAAGGGATTTTTTGAGTAATGAGTGTATGTCTTTTCAGTAGGCGTATTTGATACCATGAATTAAATTATTTAAGTGAGTAAATTACCAAATACTGAATAATTAAATAAAAGATTGCACAGCCCATATTTTTCTCTTTTTCTTTTGTGTTTGAATTTAAATCTTAATAAGAAAATATTTTTTGACTGGGTCATAGGCTCGTAGCAGGAGGGATTCTCGTACCTGTTTCCTTTTAGACAATAAAATGTATGGATTTGAGATTCTTTTTGTGTATGTGCTGAAAAGTCGACGAAAATGACATATTCACCTGTGGCTTCTGCTATTTCTTGCTGTTTTCCTTGTCTTTTTTTCTTTTTGTTTTCTCATCCGGTATTCGATATCCGTATTGAAGCCTGACTATATTCGGATTCGCGCAGCATAGGGCCCAATTCAGAGGGAAGCGTTCCCTACCAAAGATTTTTCCATACTCAGGGCTCGTACCCAAGACCTCTGGTTAATGAAAGAGCAGTCTCGTCCACTACACCACATCCTTTGGTGGTTGCTGTTTCCCTTGTCCTGTTGCCTTTCTTCAGTTTTACTTGGTTATCTCCATCGAGTGTTTACACCTAATCAAATAATTAGTTTTAAAAATAAAATAAAAATAAATGCTTTTATTATTTAACCATAATTAAGTGTAAATAAAATATATGCAAGACACATATCTTATATTTATTGACTTGATATAAATATTCGATGCGGATAAGCTTTTATCCTATTTTTGTACATGTGGCCATTGTGCATCCATGAACCTATTACTAACTTATACAACACCACTCACTTAATTTTACAACCAAAAAATACGTGATAAAATATCACACTAGAGGCAATGTTGGCATGGTTAATTGATGTTTTTCTATTTTAGTCATAATTAATACACTAACAAATAATTATAATAGTGGCGAAGCTAGAAATTTTTCCTAAGATGTTCAAACTTGAAAGAAGTAAAAAAAATCTCTGACTGAAAAATGTTCAATATATATTATATACCTCTAATACCTAATGTTTTACTTATATAAACAGTGTAATTTTCCAATAAAGGGTAATTGAATAACCACCCTTACTATAGTGTAGCTTCGCCCATGACTAAAACAACAAAAAGTTTGACTTTCGAAATTTGAATACTGTCTCATAAATTGGGACAAAGAAAATATCTTTATAATTTCTCCAATTGACCATTGGACGAATCGATTAGAGGTAATTATTGATGCTTGATAGTTGATAATACTAATTTCTAAAAATGGGTGTTAGAAAATTAAAAAAAGAATCACCAGTGGTGATTCAACGTGAGCTGATAATTAAATTTTATTATGCTCATTTTTAATTGGAATATAATATCATGTTTGAAAAATTGTCTTCTTGGACCAAATGCGTTTTATAACTTTCTCTCAAAGACCACTTTTGCAAGGTAAACAATTTCAAATCTTTAAGCTCATTAAAATCGTTCTTTTCCATCAATATAAAAATTTTATTTCCAAATATATTCGGTCTCAAACTTGTAATTTGATTTTTTGTTTTAATTAAACACCTTCTCGGTTGATCATCGATGTGCAAAAAGATATAGTTTTAGTTTTGCATTCCAAATTTTGTACTATATGATCATTGAGATAAGTTTAGTGCTAAACTTTTACTAATTTTCTCATTAGTAGTTTACATTTAACGAATGATCCAAATCAAATTTACAGTTGTTCCTAATGCTTTTTACCCCTTTAGATATTTTAACGCAAGTTTTTATGCAACTTAGTGTGCTTTAGGCAGACAAGAAACCATGTTTCATCATGGTAGGTCTAAAGACAAAAAAGTAGTAACACATTAAGCAGATAATAAAGCGTCAATTTTAGATATGTAATTAAAAAGCAAACAGTATTTCTGCATCATATATATGTTCTAAAACCGTCACTTTATTCCCTTAATCTATGCGAGATCAACAATGACAATTAATTGGAACAGTAATCAGAGTTCGTTTAACCAAAATGCTAATAGTGCGTACAACAATAACATACTTAGTGTAGTCACACAAATGAAGTCGGGAAAGGATAATATGTCCAGACCTTACCCCTACCTTGTAAAGGTATAGAAGTTACTTCCGATAGATTCTCGACTCAAAATAAAAATAAAAAATGAAATAAGATAGTGAGAAGTCATAAAAAATAGTTTAACTACTTAAGATTAATGGCAAGTAGATTATTGGATGCATTTTCACAGTAGCAATTTAATTCATCCTATCATCTTGTTAGTGGATTAGTGGATTTTCACGATCCGGAATTCCCACCGTCAGAACTGTGATGGAGCCTAACATTTCACTTGCTAAACAATTTAAATTAAATAAGGAAAAGACTGAATTAAATATAACAATCCAAAATGATGTACGAAATCTAAAACAACTAAAATATCTGATATAACCGTAGGCCCGGTGTCACAAGTTCATGAGCTACTAGAATAGTACAAATAAGGGTCTGAAATAACATGAAGCTATCTGAAAGGAAAGTACACAACTAAATAAAAGAAAAGGGGACTCCAGGAGCTGCGGGCGCTGAGCAGCTATACCTCAAGTATCCTCGAGTTGTCCAATCTGAGAACATAATAGCCGCCCCTGGGACCGACTCCAAAATCTACACAAGAAGTGCAGAGTGTAGTATGAGTACAAACGACCTCATGTACTCTGTAAGTGCTGTTGCGACCAAAAACAACCCCGCAGGTATATGTGGTCGTCAAGTAATAGAGTAGTGGGTAGAGTATCATTCGCACGAATACTTATGATTAACTTTTGAATGATTCAAACTCAACCAACTTATCGATTCAAGAGATTTCTCACTAAATATATAAGTGACTAATTTACTGCCTAAAACTATTAAGCAATGAAATAACTAGAAATCAACCACAACACTTAAGCAATTTTAGATAACAATCAGTAGGAGAGGATATTCCAGGGTTACAGGTTAGCTAACAATCATGTTGCATTCTAGGCTTAAAATGTCTAATTGATTTATCTGAATTGTTGATTGACAGAATTGATATTACTCATAAGAATCTGTCGGGTTCTTACTCGCCTATTCAAGCTAACTTAATGTCTATATGTCCATGGAATTAAGATTAACAAGAATGCATTTACACTTCCTGTATTTCAACCAATCAAGACAAATAGGTATATTTTTATCCTAATTGCGAATCCGTTCCCCGATGCCCAGGTTCAAGAACCTGATCTATTTAATTCTATACACAATCTAGAATTTTTACTTTCGAGTTCAACTCTAGATTCGTAGATAGTATTTCACTGTTAGCTACTCAGCAAAATAATTAAAAACAGAATTAAATAAATAACCCAATATGATAAAATCAAATTCGCCAATTTAAACATCAAACATTAACATTCATGTAGCACCCATGATCCCAGAACAATAGGGTTCTTTGCCACTCATGTTCATACAATCATCAAAAATAATATTTTCAAACATAAAATCAATGTATACTAGAGGAAGAATGGAAGAATTGATCAAATCCATGCTCTCGAGTGTTTCGTACTTTTGTTTCTCTCTCAAAGTCACGTCTCCTCTTCAAAATAGGTTTAGATTGGCTTTTATATGAGTTGGGGACGTCTTAGGATCGAAATAACCGATTCCTAGTCGAATTAGGACGTGTTTGCGTATTGAGCGTCCAGGGAAACATGGGGCGCTGGCCCTAGCGCTCAACTTCTCATGCTTCTGTAAAGTGCACTGCCTGTGGCCCTCAAATTTGCACCTTTGTCTTTTCTTCCAATTCGCGCACTTTCGTCCCAAATCGCATCCGAATGATTCCCACTCATAAAAATACCACAAATTAGCACAAATCATTATATTATACATCCAAAATTTACGAGACATGAGCAAAATGCGAGGCATTATACATAAAAATATGCATACATTAAGCTAAATATCAAGTGCCGAGCCTAACTTCGACGAAGTAGTGACGAGGCTAAGGCATGTCACTTGCACTACAACCGATACACAATATATAATAAAGACAAAAAAAGAAATACGGAACGAAATAAGACAGTCAACTGAAAATAATAGCTATAGCCTCAAGAAGTAAGTCAGTGACGTTCAGAATTACATAGGTTGTTGTGGCGCGCAACTCGATCCCACCGTATAACACAGAATACTCCCTTATTTTACCGTAACAACATTAACAACAATAAATAATATATACGTGTTGCGGAGCGCAACCTGATTCCACCGTATAACAATATCCATATCATAATTTACCCTTATTTCACTGTAACAATCCACCCTTATTCCACCAGTTGCAGCGTGCAACCCAATCCCACTGTATCAGTACAACTTCACCCTTATTCCGTTATAACAATCCACCTTATTTCACTTATTGCGGTGTGCAACCCGATCCCACCATATCAGTACAATCAATCACTAAGTACAATTAATTTCATAATTCAAATCAAAAGAACCACCATAACTTATGAGTATCCCACAACCCCGTTTTCACGGTTTAGGCATCTTGATCCTGTTTGTTAAAAATTCCTTGTCTTGATTTTGATTTTTCCAAATGTATCAGAAACCGTTCTATATCTATAGTATATAGATATAGGTGGATAAATATTTTTCTTTAGTAAGACCCCATCGCTAATATTAATTTATCTAACATAATTGGAGGGTTTCTTCAAACAACAATGGGCTGGGTAAACTATTCAATCAAATGATATTGAGAATATTTCCAAAACTGAAACAGTAAGGAAACCTTGTACCAACTTGAAAGTTCACGTATGAAATACTACACGGCAAGACTACTCCGGTAAATGACAATTAGAAGGTGCAAGTACGTCAATTAAGGCAAATGGCAGCAAGTCATGGAAGCATGAAGAGGTATAATATTTTCAACAGGAGAAACAATGATTAACAAGTAGCAATTAAAGCATGAAAGGCATTTACATCACATAACCATTAAAACATGGAAGTAGATAAATAAGGAAAAGTAGAAAATCAGGGAAACAAGTAATTCTGAGGCGTATAAGCACTCGTTACCTCGCATATCACAACACATGAAATTAACATAGAACATGGTTCGAGGGTTCATAATTCTCTCAAGTCAAGGTTAAAATCAACACTTACCTCGCTCCAAAGACCAACTCAAAGCTCAACCACGACTTTGCCTTTAGGAAAAGCCTCTGAACCAGCAAAATCTAGAAAATTATAAACCAAACGATTCAAAATAAGCCTTAGGAACTACCCATGAATGAAAAGGGTTCAATTTAGGTCATTATTAAAAAAGTCAACAAAGGTCAACACCCGAGCCCGCTTGGTCCAAACCCAAAATTCAGACCAAAAACCGATTATCCATTCACCCCTGATCCCAGTTATGTAATTAGTTTTGAAATCCAACCTCAATTTGAGGTCTAAATTCTAATTTTACGAAAATCCCTAATTCTACCCAACTTCCCCCCCCCCCCAATTTCCACCATGAAAATACTAGATTTTAGGTTGAAATCTTATGAAATGTAATGAAAGATCGAAGGAAAATAGGTTAGAATCACTTACCAATGAATTGGGGAAGAAGGGTTCTGGGAAAATCGCCTCTAGAGTTTTCTTGTTTTAAAAATTTGAAGAATGAGAGAAAATCTTATCTAACTCATAGTTGACCAGTCGCAGATGTCGCAATTGCGACTAAATGCGAATCCCGCAAATGCGAGAATTTCTTCGCAAATGCGAAGGTTCCCCCATATTTGCTATCATCACATTTGCGATGATTTGTTTGCAAATGCGAATTGGGCCTGATCGTAAATGCGATCCAATTGATCGCAAATGCGAAGTAACTCCCCCCAGTCCCCATTGCAAAAGCCAAGACATGTTTGCTATTGCGAAACTGAGTCTCTTCGCAAATGCGAACGTGGTAGGTTTTCTGCCATATCACAAATGTGAGGTCTGAGACCTGTACCAGAAACTGCAAAACACCATCGCAGTTTTCTAAGTCCAAACCACTCTGTAGCCTATCCGAAACTCACCCGGGCCCTCGGGGCTCCAAACCAAACTTGCACACAAGTCTAAAAACATCATACGAACTTGCTCGCGCGATCAAATCGCCAAAATAACACCTAGAACTATGAATCAGACACCAAAATCAAATAAAATTTTCAAGAAACTTTAGAACTTCTATTTCAACAACCGGACATCCGAATCATGTCAAACAAACTCCGTTTCTCACCAAATTTGACGGAAAAGTCATAAATATAGTAATGAACCTATACCGGGTTCCGAAACTAAAATACGGACCCGGTATCAACAAAGTCAAACATCGGTCAATTCTTTAAAATCATTAAACCTTTAAACTTTCACTTTTCGACAAAAATTAATAACTCGAGCTAGGGACCTCCGAATTTGATTTCGGGAATACGCCTGGTCTCAAATCAAGTTACGGACCCACCTGGACCATCAAAATATGGATCCGGGTCTATTTGTTCAAAATATTGACTAAAGTCAATTCAAATGGATTTTAAAGGCAAAATTTCTTATTTTTATCAGTTTTTAACACAAAAGCCTTCCGAAAAAATACCCAGATTGCTCATGCAAATCGAGGAAGACTTAAAGAAGTTATTGGAGGTTTTGAAACACAGAATTAGGTCTAAAACTCTAGATGACCTATCGGGTCATCACATGGATGCTTTCTTTTGCTTATTGGATCACTATCTCTATTTAAGGGTGCTTATTTAGTTAAAATTAATATCAAGTTCGCAAAACTACATTTTTTTTGGTTTAAAGGATAATTAATATTATAAAAGAAAAATTAAGTAGCAATATCATAAATCAAGGGAGTACTGCAGCCTCCCGCGATGTCGTAGCTAGATTATACTGTCAAATTCCTATTACGTTCCAAAACTTTTCTAGTAAAAGTAATTCCTGAAATGTCTTGTCTGAAAAACTACATACCGAGTTCACGTATATCACTTACATAGATAGATACGCCCTACATACATTCTCATATGTGATGATTTGAACATATTTTGTGAGGGTTATTTGATATAAAAGAAATATGGCATTTGATTAATTTGATACATTCTCATACTTATGTTAATTGTTTGATTAATTTGATAAGGTCTTTGATTAAATTTTGAGACTTGTCATTGTGATGGATATCATGATAATGGTAGTAAAGTTTCTTATAATTTAATCTAAATTTGTTCTTGATCATAGGATTATTAATTTGTTCATTAGTAATCCGATTAAATTAATATTTATGTGATTGTATCTATGGGATCAATGTTAGTTGATATCATTAACTAAATCACATAGATAGATGATGCATATAGAGATATGACCATTGAACCGGCTCATTGGATAATTCCTGATGGTTAGAATTATCATAAACTTCAATAGCATATTCTCTTGAAGAATGTTATGTAATAATTTCCTTTGACCTGAGATCGTCATAATGATTGACAAGTTATTTATTGTGCTTTGATACTAGTGTCACGACCCAAAATCCATCTAGTCGTGATGACACCTAACTCACACCGCTAGGCAAGCCAACTAATAACTATCCAATTTAATGAGATTGATCAATAGAACAAATAATAGTACAACTGTTTTATACAAGAATTTTCCAATGACTGGTAGTACAAATCATGAGCTTCTAAGATTTAGATGTTTAAAAAATTAAAATAATTACAACATCTTTTTGAAATGTAAATGAATAGAATTCGAATCTAATGCTACCAAGGACAAGTGATAGCCATAACTGGAACACATGTACATCTTCAAATCCAGCTCCCGCCATCACAACAACATCAACTTCCAACATCTGCACGGAAGATGAAGAAGTGTAGTATGAGTACAACCGACAACATGTACTTAATAAGTAACAAACCTAACCTTAGGTTAAAAGTAGTGATGAACTGGGGCAAGGGTCGCAGTCCAACTCCAATAACCAGCAACAATTCATAACAACCATTATAAAAATAGTACTAGGAAATAACCTAGAGGTATGACGCTCAACTCGCTCACAGCTACGGGAAAATAGGCATGTTTTTCAAATAACTAGTAAAACTCAAATCTTTTACTGAAAGCACCAAAATATGAGTAAGTTTGTAAAACTGTGATTTTCATTCAAAAACGTTTCGACAAGGAAATGTTTCATTATCAAATGGAATGAGAAAAGTACATCTCTATGCCGATATGTCAATGTGTATGAGAAGTCATGAATGACGTGATACCCTATAACATGAGGAAAATGCATCTTTACGACTGTATGTCAAGTGTGCATATCGAATGCAATACAACATAGTGAATAACCATATGAATAGTCTCAGAGTATCAATCCACCCAGTCCTCCCAATTACTCAGTCCTCACAGTCAATCAATCCTCCCAATCTCTTGGCACTCACACTCGCACTCAATAGATGCCTACGCCCACTGTGGATGTGCAGACTCCGGAGGGGAAATTCCAGCCCAAGCGCTATAATAAGCCAATGCATGAATTAAATAGACATGATGCAGCATGCAGTCCGATCCCATAAATATCCTCACAGGCCCTCGGCCTCACTCAATCATCAATCCCTCCAGTCTCTCGGGCTCAGAAGAATCATGATAATCAACCCCGAACAGTAATGATATGATGTATAAATAAAGGACAACAAAGAGTAAGATATGATATGCAAGTAATAACTGTAATTGAGTATAAATTTCAAATTAAGCAATTAATTCAACATGTAACACAACCTCTGTGGGTCCAAACAACGCTAGCATATGGCCTAAACATGACTTCTAACATGGATCACAACTCAATTACTCTAGCACGTAGGGATTTCATGGATAAAATTAGGTAATTACGCAGTAACACATAAATAACTGAATCACAATTTACACTGTGCACGCCCACACACCCGTCACCTAACATGTGTGTCACCTCAACACCAAACACATATCACGTATATTCAGGGGTTCATACCCCCAGCACCAAGAAGTGTTGCTTACTTCGAACAAGCCAAATCAAATACCGAGCATGCCAAACGATACTCCAAAAATGCCATCCCGTGCGTACCAGCCTCTGAACGGCTCGAAACTAGCCAAAAGCAACTCAAGAACATCAAATAATACCTAAGCAAACAATTCCAAAAGACAAAGGCCGAATATTTGATCAAAACCCCAAAGACAACCAAGAAGTTAAACTCGGGCCTGCACCTCAGAACCTAAGAAAGCGTACAAAAATCCGACAACCCATTCAATTACGAGTCCAACCATACTAATATCACTCAAATCTGACTCTGAGTCGATATTCAAAACACATAAATTAACTCTATGAAACTTTAGACAAAACACCCTAATTTTTCTCATTAAAATTCACAATCCAATTACCAAAAACGAAGATAGATTCACGAAATATAACCAAAACCAAGTAGAGAACACTTACCCCTATCCATATGTCAAAAATCGCTTCAATCCGAGCTCCGTAGCTCCAAATATGATTAAAAAGGCAGAAACCCCCAAAATTAGAGTACTTATAATCACTGGGCGAATCAATGAATCGCGATTGCAGAAGTACATCGCGATCGCGAAGACGAAAAAGCATTACTCCTGAAAAATTCACTATGCCATCGTATCAATAGACTCGCAAACGCGGTACACAGAACTGACAGAGCTACTCGTTCGTGGAAACAACCTCGCGAACGAGAAGAGATAACCAAAATTTTGCCCAGCTTAGCCCCAAACACTACTCGAACGCATAGAAGCAGATGCGAACGTGATGAAAACCATCCTAACTCTACAGGATAATGGCTATCCAGTCACGACCGCGATCAAGAAAATGCCCATCTCCAAATTTCCTCTACGCGATCGCACAACAACCTTTCGCGATCACGAATGACAGTTGAGGCACCAAAAATCAGCAATCAAATATGAAAGAAAAATGCTTCGATTCCACTCCGAAACTTACCCGAGCCCCTCGGGACCACGTCCGAACATTCCAACAGGTCTCGTAACATAACATCAAAATCAGCTCTCGGTCAAACTTATGAACATTTCAAGCCTTCAAATTTCCAACTTTCGCCAATTAGTACCGAAACCGACTTTCGCCAATTAACGCCGAAACCTTCTAGAAATATCCAAATGCAAATCCGGGCACACGCCCGAGTCCAAAATCTTCATTCGCACCTAACGAAACCATCAAACTCCAATCCGAGGTCAAATACTAAAAATTCAAACATGGTCAACTCTTCCAACTTAAAGCTTTAATTATGAAATTCACTCTTCCATATCGATTCCGAATAACCTGAAAACTAAAACCGATGATTCACACAAGTTATAATGTGTCATACGGAGCTACTCACGCCCTTAAATTATCGAGCGAAGTGCAAATTCCCAAAACGGCCGGTCGAATCATTAAAACTAGACACCTATGGCCCTAAGGCGATAATTGAATGGATATTGTGTATGATTAAATGCTTGTAGAATCAGTGATTTATCAAGATGGAATATGTTAACTCTCTGTAATGAGTTTAAGCTCCATGTTGTCATGAATTATAAACGACCAAACTAAGACCTTGGCCAAGGCATTGAATGAAAGAATAAAAGAGTTTCTTAGGTCATTCAATGGTCGATTATGTTTGACATGGATGCATAGTTGGTCACCTATTAGGATTTGACAGCTGAACCATATCCTAGGGTGACTCAGAGCTATAATGGAAGAAGGAAATACTAATTTATTCTTCTACAGGTTCTTACGAGTAAATTGTATACCTCATGTTATGCGGCCGTTAAAGAGTGTTGCTAGATGCTACCTTTGATTAGTATATTGATGTGATCAATTTAATACCAGCTCCGTATTGAACCTATGAGGTCGCATAATTTTGAGTGTTCTGATATTTGCTAACAACAACAACAACAACAACAACATACTAGTATTATCCTACACCGGGGTCTGGTGAGGGGGGGGGGATAGTGTGTACGCAAATCTTACCCCTACCTTGTGAGGATAGAGAGGTTGTTTCTAATAGACCCTTGGCTTAGAAAAATATAAGCACCATATTAATAAAAATATAGACAAGATGAGATAGTACCAAAAATCCATATAAAAGCAGAATAAAATAACAAGACAGTAAGGTGATCAACAATGAAATAAAACAAACGGTTAGGCATAAAAACCTACTTACAACAGAAAGTGAGATATCGTGCCAATACTACTGTTATGAACACTCTAGACTACCTACTCTACTACTCTAATCCTCGACTTCCATACCTTCCTATCAAGGGTCATGTTGTCAGTCAGCTGAAGCTGTGCCATGTCTTGCCTAATTAGCTATCCCCACCTCTTCTTTGGCCTATCTCTACCTCTCCGTAGGCCCTCCAACGTCAACCTCTCACACTTCCTCACCGAGGCATTTGTGCTCCTCCTCCTCCTCACATGACCAAACCACCTAAGACGCGTTTCCCGCATCTTCTCCTCAATAAAGGCCACACCTACCTTGTCGCGAATAACCTCATTTTTGATACTATCTAACCTAGTGTACCAGCACATCCATCTTAATATCATCATCTCTCCTACCTTCATCTTCTGTACATAAGCGATCTTGACTGGATATCACTCAGCCCCATACAAAATCGGTTGTCTGACCACTACTCTGTAGAAATTACCCTTAAGTTTCGTTGGCACCTTCTTGTCGCACAAAACACCGGAAGTGAGTCTCCATTTTACCCATCCCGCCCTAATACGATGTGTGACATCTTCATCAATATCCCCATCCCCATGAATAATAGACCCAAGGTACTTAAAACTCTCTCTCCTAATGATGACCTGCGAGTCCAGCCTCACCTCCCCTTCCCCTCCTTGAGTCTCGCCACTAAACTTACACTTCAATTATTCTGTCTTGGTCTTGCTCAACTTGAAACCTTTAGATTCCAGGGTCTGCCTCCATACCTCTAATTGAACGTTCACGCTGTCTCTCATCTCGTCAATCAATACAATATCATTTAAAAATAGCATGCACCACGACACCTCCCTTTGCATGTGGCGAGTTAGTACGTCCATCACCAGAGCAAACAAAAAAGGGCTAAGTGCCAACCCTTGATGCAACCCCATCATAACCGGAAAATAGTCCGAGTCCCCATCCACCGTCCTCACTCGGGTCTTTACTCCATCATACATGTCCTTAATCAACCTAACGTAGGCAACAAGTACATCTCTAGCTTCCAAACATCTACACAAAACCTCCCTCTGAAC
The DNA here is from genome assembly GCA_005239505.1 of Nicotiana paniculata. Classification (NCBI taxonomy): domain Eukaryota; kingdom Viridiplantae; phylum Streptophyta; class Magnoliopsida; order Solanales; family Solanaceae; genus Nicotiana; species Nicotiana paniculata. The sequence goes on along the minus strand of ML367081.1, from coordinate 35,650 downwards.
TTTATCGTACGCCTTCTAAGTTGATGAACATCATATGCAAGTCCTTCTTTCTCTCCCCATACCGCTCCATCAATCTCCTAACAAAGTAGATGGTTTCTGTAGTTGAACGCCCCGACATAAACACAAACTGGTTCTCGCCCTTAGCTCTACCACCCTCTCCTCAACTTTCATAGTATGGCTAAGTAGCTTGATACCCCGATAGTTATTGTAGTTTTGTATATCACCCTTGTTTTTGTATACAGAAACCATCGTGCTCCACCTCTACTCTTCGGGCATCTTCTTCATTATAAAAATGGCATTAAATAACCTAGTGAGCCGTTCCAAGCCTGCCTTGCCCGCACTCTTCCAAAACTCCACCAGGATTTCATCCGGCCTGGTCGCTTTGCCCCTACTCATCTTACGCATAGCCCCCTCAAATTGATCAATTCTAGTCCGCCTACAATACCCAAAGTCACAACGACTCCCGGAGAGTTCCAAATCACCCAGTACAATGCTCCTGTCCACCTCTTTGTTCAAGAGATTATGGAAATAGGTCTGCTATCTTCGACGTTAAGCCCCCATGCAAATATGTGATATATAAGATAAACATGCTAGAAGAATGCTTAATTTCGTTTTTGTGTCACGTGCTTGTTCTTTACATAATTTTGAATTATTTATTACATGTGATGTAAAATAATTTAGGACTAAGCATGTAGACAACTTGAACTAGATTCAAGCTATAAAAGATTTGATCATGTTATTAAAAGTTGTTTTAATAACAATTCTCTCTCACTAAAATTTGAATTCTTAAATAATAAAATATAAGATATTTTATTGTAAAGCTATCCATCAAAATAAATAGTTTTATTTATTTCTTGTATATAAGGAGCGCCCTGACAACCAGAAGACTTATAGTTCGAGAATATGTTAAAATTTCTTGCATTAGATGCATGGATTGAAAGAATAATTTAATTCTACACTAGACGCATGGACTACCCGGGGAGTATAATTTTAACACGTTCTTTGCTATCATGATGGTTCAACTCAACTATGCCACTAGGATCGACCTAACTACCAGGGGACTATTTGACATAGAGATATTTACGGAAATTTTATGGAGATACAATTGGTAAGAGTACCTACCTTTAAAATATATGTGAGAAAAGACTTGACTTCCAAGGGGCTAATATATATTGTTAAAGGATTCCTTTACTCCACTAACAGAAATCAAAATTTCTTAAACTATAATGAGGGTAAAAAGNTGGTCTCAAGTATTCCATGCAATGATATAACAGACATATTGAGAAATCTAAAATATAGAAAAAAATACAATAATAAGAACATATTTATATATATATATATATATATATATATATAAATATGTTCTTATTATTGTATTTTTTTCTATATTTTAGATTTCTCAATATGTCTGTTATATCATTGCATGGAATACTTGAGACCAAAAAGTTGGTAGGACCAAACTTTGATGAATGTATAGAAATTTGAGAATTGTTCTCATGCATGAAAAGCTCATTGATGTGATTGATAAGCCTGCAAAGCTTGTTCCACCAGAAAATGATGTTGAAGGCACCAAGGTTTACCAGAAACACTTGGAAGAATGCCTTGTTATTAAACGCATAATTCTCTCTTTTATGAGTTCAGAACTCCAGAGGAAACATTAGAATATGGATCCAAATGCAATCATTGAACATCTTAAGAATATGGTTGATACATATTTGGACGTCGGAAACTCTCTCCAGTTGGACCCCATGCCAGTCATGTGATTGATCTTACCAAAGAACTTGAGAAGTTTGGGTACAAGCTTAGTAAAGAGCTTTCTGAAGATTTGATCTTGCAGTCAATATATGATATTGAATGTTTTCACTGTAAGATTGCAAGGAGTATCTTGCAACTCTAAAGGATAAGAAACAAGGTAAAACAATAATGAAAAATATTTTCAAGGTTCCTTTACCTACTACTAATTCTTCACTATGGGTATTAGATACTGACAGTGGTTATAACATCTGCAATATGTTGCAACGGTTCAAGATAAGTATGAGGCTGAAGAAAGTAGAAGTTAATCTACAAGTTAGAAATTGTGCAAAAGTTGCAGCCATAGTTGTAGGATCAATTTTTTTAATAATGACTTCGGGCAAAGTACTTATGCTGGATAATTGTTATTATGTTCTTAAATTTGTTTCGAACATAATTTCATATTTTATGTTGGACAAGCTGGGTTTCACATTAACATAGGCAAGTATTTGCGCTATTCATTATGGTAATAATTTATATGTGAATATCTATCTCCAACATGATGTTTATGTCTTACCTAATGTGAATGCAAATTTGTTATGCATGTTTCTAGTCTTAAGGAAAAAAGAGATGATCAAATAAATCATACATAGCTTTGGCATTATAGGCTTGGTCATATTAAAGAGAAAAGAATTAACAAGTTGTACAAGGAAGGGTACCTTGACAAGTATGATTTTGAATCATATCCAACTTGTGAATCTTGTCTCAAAAGAAAAATGACCAAATTTCCATTTACTAGAAGTGGAGAAAGAGCTTCTGAATTATTGGGAATAATTCATATAGATATTTGTGGGTCCATGAAAATTCAAGTTAGAGGTGGATATTCTTACTTCATCACCTTCACTGATGATATGTCAAGATATGGATTTGTGTATCCTATGAAACACAAATCTGAATCTTTTGAAATGTTCAAAAGGTTCCTGTAACGACCCGACCGGTCATTTTGAGCATTTGTACTTCGCTCGGTGGTTTGAGGGCATGAGTAGCTCCGTATGATGTATTGTGACTTGTGTGAACGGTTTTGGTTTTTGGGTTATTCGGAATCGATTTGGAAGAATGAATTTCATTGTTTAAGACTTAAGTTGGAAGAGTTGACTACCTTTGACTTATTGAATTTTACCCCAGAATGGAGCTTTCATGGTTCCGTTAGGTCCGGACGATAATTTAGACTCGGCCGTATGCCTGAATTTGCATCTGGATATTTCTAGATGGAAAAATTAGATATTTGAAGGCTTGGAAAGTTCATAAATTTGACCAGGAATTGCATTTGATGATATCAAGTCTAAATTGTGATTCCAAAAATTTCAGTAGCTTCATTATTTCATTTATGAATTGTACGCAAAATTTGAGTTCATTCCGGATTGATTCGATATTTTTTGGCACGAGATTTGGAAGTTAAAAATTTAAAGTTCATTAAGTTAGAATTGTGGTACGGTTCATCATTTTGATGTTATTATGTGTGATTTGAGGCCTCGAGTAGGTCCGTGTGATATTATGGAACTTGTTGGTATATTCAACCAGGGTCCCGAGTGGCTCGGGTAAGTTTCAGACGAGGTTCAGATAAGTTTTGGACTAAGTTAAATTTTGGTTGGGCTGCTGGTTCTGGTGTTCCTCACCTGCGACTGGTATTGTGCAGGTGTGATAGTCGCAAAAGCGAGTCCACGAGCGCAGAAGCGTAGAGCATTGCTGGGTAGGAATCCACAAATGCGGAGCTTTTGTCGCATTTGTGAAGGCGCAGATGCGGACATTTCATCGCAGGAGCATAATTGGACTGTTGGGGAGGGATCACAGATGCGGAAATTTTTGTGCAAAAGAGCGACCGCAGAAGTGGGTCAACAATCACAGAAGCGATGACAACTGAGTTTGTCCATGTTCGCAGAAGCGGTGGGTTGGCCGCATGTGCGATTCCGCAGAAGCGGGATTTTTGTTCGCAAAAGCGAAAATGGCTGGGCAGAAGCTTTAAGTTCGAGGGTTTGGTCATTTTATAATATTTTGAGATTTGGGGTTCGGATTGAGACGATTTTTGAGGCAATGTTCACCACATGGATTAGGGTAAGTGTTCTCTACTTGGTTTTGATTTTATTTTACGAATCTATNGGGGGGGGGGGGGGGTGCCTAAAACATCATAATGTGAATTTTGAGTTTTGAACATTGATTCGGAGTTTTATTTGAGTGAAACTAGTATGGTTGGACTCGTAATTGGATGGGATATCGGATTTTATAAGTTTCATCGAGTTTCGAGGCGCAAGCCCTAGTTGGAATTTTGGTTTATTTTGTGCCTTTGATTAAGGATTCGACCTTTATCTATTGGGTTTGTTTCATTTTGCATTATTTGATGTATTTGAGGTTCTTTTGGCTAGTTTCGAGCCGTTAGGAGGTCGGTGCGCGCGGGATGGCATTTTTGGAGCAGCGCTTGGCAAGCTCGATATTGGGTTTGGCTTGTTCGAGGTAAGTAACACCTCTAAACTTGGAGCTGAGGGTATGACCCCTAATTACCACAGTCAGGCAATCCAACACTCATTAGTTAATTAAATTCCTATTTTAGTATTTTA
>ML367081.1:0-31143 GCA_005239505.1 Nicotiana paniculata | reverse complement strand
ATTTCATTATATAAAGATCAAATAAAGTTACCGAGTAAACAACGATGTTTTAAATAATTCAATCTACAAATACATCCCAAAGTCATCCCAGAACCCGGTGTCACAAGTACATGAGCAGTTTCTAAGAAAAACCAAATGAAATACAATAACCGTCCAGAATACAAATGGCACAGTAAAGAAAGTACAATACATCCGATGAAGACTCTGTTGTCTGCGGGTCGTCTCGAGGGGAGAAGCTCTCCTAAGTCTCCAGGTCAGCCACATCACTGCGTCAATTGGGGCCACTAGATATACATGTACCTGTGCAATAAAAATGCACATCAAGTGTAGCATGAGTACGAAAATAACGTGTACCTAGTAAGTATCCCGCCTAACCTCGAAGAGGTAGTGACGAGAGGTCGAATTTGACCCTTGCTAGAGGTCAATTTAATAAAATCAAGGGTGATACTAATCATGGATATCATAGGTAATTAACAAATAGTGATAGGAAATAACAACTTCTTCCACATTTACAAACTTTAAATCTTCGTCATTTCAGCTGACAGTTTATAATTCAAGCCCAGTAAACAATTAAAAAGCTCAGAGAGTACTCAACAAATATCATGCACAAGAAACACCGAGGGTCGAACGGCCCGAACCAATGATAAATGTAAATTGTGCACTGCCGAAGGTTCAAACGCCTCGAACCATAGATGCATCTATTACCCCGCTCGCGTATCGTACATGCGACGCGGTCAAATATAAATAATAGAGTTACCCCGCTCGTGAATTATACATGCGACACAGGTACTCATATAAATAATAGAGTTGCCCCGCTCGCGAATTATACATGCGACGGAGGTACTCATAGATATACACATTCAAAGAGTAAACTCAAACTTTATCAGGAAAACAATTACCCAAGGAAGTGATTAATTCACTTTTAATGGTCACGAGGATAGTATTTAAATCTTTTCTAGAATTTCATTTGCCAAGTTCGATAGGTTTAAACATTTTTTAAATTTATCAGTAAAGTTACAGGTACGGAAAATAAAACATGCTTTTGGGTCCTAGACTACTTGGACATAAGCATAATAGTAGCTACGCCGGTCCAACGTCACCTCGTGTGTACGTAGCCCCCACAAATTGTAGCACATGATTGATTATTTCACCTATGGGGACAATTCCCCCTTACGAGGTTAGAAAGGAGACTTATCTTGCTCCGAAGTTCCATAACCGGCTTCTAAGGCCTTCCGATGACTCAAATTAATGCACAACGCCCCAAAACTAGCCAAATAACGGGCAAACCAATGAAAATACACTCTAATACTTATAACAATTTAATTTATATAAATTCTTAACTCCGCTCGGAAAGTTGACAATATTGCCCTCGGGCCCACGTGCCCGAATTTTGAAATTTTCAAAGATAAACTTTACCCATAGTCTCACTAACTCAAATATATAATTTACTCTAAATTCCATGCCCAAATTTGTGGTAAAAATCAAAAATACAAATTCTAGGTCTTTCCACCAAAACCCCAAATTTCAACTTATTTTCATGACCAAATCTATATACAAACCTTTTATTTAACTTGAAATGAGTGGAAACAACTTACCTTGACATAGATGACGAAAATCTCCACTTCAAGCTCTCCAAAAATCGCCAAACCAAGAGATAATGGAAGAAAAATGGGTCAAACCCCCGTCTTTAAAAGACACTGCCCAACGATCCCTCTCACCTGCGGTCACTTGACTGCTTCTACGATTCCGTAGGTGCGGACCCGTCACTGCTTTTGCGGTCCAGTGCTCCTTGCCCATTCCCGCTTCCGCACTTACAAATTCGCAGGTGCAGTCTCCCTTCTGCGGCGAGCCAAGCGCATCTGCGGTCCCTGCCTAGCCAGCCACCTTCGCTTCTGCAGCACCAAGGCCGCTTCTGTGGCAAAGCACTGCATGTGCAGTCACACCAGATGACAGCAGCCCTCAACCTTTCTCAAATTCTAAATTCGAATCATTAACCACCCGGAATCCACCCGAGGCCCCCGGGACCCCTTCCAATCACACCAACCAGTTCCAAAACATAATGCGGACCTGCTCGAGGCCTCAAATCACATCAAATAACATCGAAACAATGGATCACAACTCAATTAAATCTTTATGGACATGAAATTTCCAACTTCTACATTCGATGCCGAAACCTATCAAATCACGTCCAATTGACCTCAAATTTTGCACACAAGTCACATTCAATATTACGGACCTACCACAACTTCCGGAATCGGAATTCGACCCCGATATCAAAATTTCCACTTCCGGTCGGACTTCTTAAAAACTTCAAATTTCTAACTTTATCCAAATTACTCCAAAATGACCTACGGACCTCTGAATTCACTTTCGATCGCGCTCCTAACACCAGAATCACCATACGGAGCTATTCCCTGACTCGGAATGCCAAACGGACATCAATAACACTAAAATGCCCTTCAACCCAGACTTATGAAATTTTTTCCAAAATACTAACTTCCACAATATGCGCTGAAACGCTCCCGGGTCATCCAAAACCCGTTCCGAACATACGCCTAAGTCCAAACTCATCATACGAACCTGCTGGAACCTTCAAATCCTGATTCTGAGGCCGTTTACTCAAAAATCCAATCTTAATCAATTCTTCTAACTGAAGGCTTCCGAAATGAGAACTTTCTTTCCAATTCGACTCCGAACTGCCCGAAATTCAGTTCCGACCACGCCTACAAGTCATAATACCTGAAATAAAGTTGCTCATGGCCTTAAACCGCCAAATGACGTGCTATAGCTCAAAATGAACGGTCGGGTCGTTACATTATCTCCGACATAAACATATGTTCGTCCTCAAATCTGCTAAGAACTGCTCTGGAGTTGTCTGAAATCACTGTTTAACACCTCGTGCACCTGCCCGTGCTACCACAACCTAGTTGAGTACATTTGCTTGAACAAATCCGAAGATATCCTCTTTTATTCATACAATAAGCTCGGAACCCCATTCCAATACCCGAAATTCTCTGCCAGACCTGTTTCCAACATATGAACACTGAATTAACCACTACACAAAGTATTGGAACATGATGGCTTGCCTTTGCTGAATTAACACCATACATTGCATAATTCCTCATCTAACCATAATGACATTCCCTGATCTTAATAACCAAAATCCCACGAATCTGATGCTCCCAATGCACCTTAGTACATATATATAGATCCTGCTATAACACTTACAATACCACAACAACGGAGGAGGTGTGTAGAAATCCATAACCAATTGCAAAGTCAACAAATCATAGAACCTCTCCTCCCGACTAGAATCATCACCTCATTATGAACCAACTAATGATATTTGTTCTTTAATATACTTCACATAATCTTATCGCACTGATACCATCTCGTCTCACCTAGTATGAACTGCTCAGACAACAAGTCACCCCAGACATGACCAACAGTCTCACATGATGCCACCACACACCAATAGGCCATAACTCGAACATGATACATAAAGACATGACTCAGGAAAGGGACTACTCAACTCATGCAACTAATATGGACCTTCCCGAGAAAATAGGAAGCAAAACACACAAAATAGAATATAGAGAACGGTACTCAACATCACACTGTTGCGGCGTGCAACCCGATCCAAATAACATACCCGTGGAGGCGTGCCGCCCGATCCACATATAAAATACACATAAGGAGATACTTACCGAGATAAATAGCTCATTATTACAAAATAATGAATATCGGCCACAAGCACGCTAAGTGCATAATGCCATACTGGGGAGACTGATAGAGCCATACTCTAGCACAACTGATATGCGACATATATAATCTGAATCTCAAGAGCTATCCGGCTCACTTAACATCATCACTACAAGGGATCTCAACACATAGGAAATTATCAATCCATTTCACAACTCACACGGCACAATCATAATATTACCTGAAATGGACGAAGACGGAACAACATCTAATGTTCTAATACCCCTCCATGAGAAGCGCTATACTGAAATGAACACATCTGACTCATATGGAGCCCATATTCATATTTAAATCCCTCTACAGATATCAAGCCGATTCCGCTCGCACAGAACTAGGCTAATAGCCTTACTTGGGTCCATAATAACCCACTTTTTCTCATAAAACGCAAGAACAACCATCATAGCCGGAGCAAAACCTCTACATCCGCAACCAAATGAACCGAGTGCCCTCCAGGCATAAACTCTCAAACAAGCCATCTTACCACATCCTTCATACTTGGTTCAAACCTTCAATAAATTAAGTGACTGCATGTCACACTCATACAATCTTCCCGTGGTCACGCCCCACGACCTTCCACACAAGGTAACAAGTCTGCAGATCCACACCACCGATCACACTAATGATGTAAAGCCAAACAAGAAACTTGCAACCAGAATGCAAAGCCTCTTACACCACCACCGATCTCAGGTGACACTGAAGTCGATACCGGTTTACTCTAAACATCCAAATCCCTTTCCTTGCTCATCCGAGCTCTTGACATCCTTGTCAACACCAAACCGCAACCTTGATCCTTACTTCCAAATTTCATTCTGTTCACCGCACCTAACGTGCCATTATGCAATCGCACATGAATCTCGTCATAACTCCTGAACCACTAATAGGTAAACACTTCATCATATATAAACCTTTTACTTAACTCCGCCCAAGAAATCCACAACAACACGTGAACGAATCCTCATAACTGTAGAATATGCAAGTCCTCAAGTTGTGGTTTAAACCACCATAACCCTTCCGGAATCCGCCTACACATAACATGCCAAAAATGCTTGAATACTTCCAATAAAATCAATTACAACGACCGACAAACACTCGCATGCACCACCACCAATCACATGCATAGCTTAATCACGTAGAAGGAACTGATCACTTCCATAAATATGCCATTTTAACCATGGATAGACAATCTATCTTCTTCTAGTTTATCCTTGACTTGCCTAAGAAATGATGGCAACTCAATTCGCACTCACCTGAGTGGCCTTGTATCACTAGACCATGCTGTCTCAAACCCCATGAACCATCTCACACCCTCCTAGCGCGCAAGCTCACATCCTCACTGATACACCCATTTCGAAAATTCCTCTACGAACCCGAAGTCGCTCCCTCTCATTCCTCCCAAATGCTGGACTGCAAGCCGAGAACAACATAGAACACCCCGAGCCTCTTATCATAATCCGCTGCCAAAAACTCGATTCCCAACCATACCGCGGGCTTGAAATCCTTAGGCACCGCATTCTAACCTTTGAATCTACTAGGACCGCTGTTGAGAGTCACCCACTCTGGCTTGTTCCCGAATACAATCAACTCCACGGCTTCACTGGTACCTAAACACCCATCTTGAGTAAGCACCCGACTGAATCACATCCCTTGCAAATTACCTCTGTACTAAGCATAAATCCTGAATCTTTCCAAAGCCTAAACCTGATTCCATAAGGCCAACCTTTGCACACATTTGTCAAATCCTATGCTCAATTACTACTCATGTCTTCTTCCCCTAGCTGTAATAAGTCACTAATATGCCGATGACCAGAATTTTCGCCGGTAGATAACCATGCAACCCAATCGTAGGAGGTGGAACTCTCCCATTTATCCTGAAACCGTTGTTACACAAATTAGGAACTCACCAAGAATCTTCCTTCATTGTTGACATGATCCTGCATAACCAACTCGCCAAATTCCTTGAAATCCTTCCGTTAGTATTTCACAAGCACTCTGAGTCATTAACCACATTCTCATATCCAACCCCTTGCTGAATAGTCAGTAAATCCCTCGTGAAAACTCCACCAACCACGCAACCGCTGACCTGCTCACAGAAGATAACCCACCTGCGAAAATCACCAACTGACACCTTCCAACGACACTGTACTGCACAATCTCTATGAAATCAATACCTCATCCTACACCTGTTCTCATTTACCAACTTTACCAGGCCGTCCGCTCCTCGTGGACATCTACTAAATGCGCGACAATATCTTCTAATTCAAAGCTATATTGCATCCTTCTTCATACCAAGTAACTCTCTCCTGTTGTATCTCATCTCCCTTCATAGTATCCAACATTTCAATTTAAACCCGTGGACCCAATCACCGTCCACTAAAATTCTCAAATCACTCCAAACTTCTCCTCAAGATGTGCAGCTATCTTACCACATAACTCATATGCTATGCTGCCACTCTCCCACTTTGGTCAAACTCACTCCTTTAAGCAACTGCTCGACTTCTGCTTCTTACGCATGGCCTTCTAGAAATATAACCATTGCCTGGCACTTACCACATGTCTTTTCTCATCGTATGCTGCCCAATTGTTGCCTCAAATAAATATCATTATCTGTAGCACTTTAACCAGCAGACAGTCACAATCTCAAAACTCTTTGAAGACCATCTTCCTCGAGCCGCCTGCAATAGAAATGCTTATTAAATCCTGAGCCATCGCACACCACGATCTCTAACATCCGCTTCTTCAATACTACTTCACATTACTCTGACCCAATGCAACCGAAGAAACCATAACACCGGGGAACTTAACACATCCTGTTCGATCAAAGACGAAGATGCCACATCACAGAAGAAGATTCCACCTCACTTGAAAACACCCAGTCTCATTACTTTATCAACCCAAACCTGATCATTTACAGTCTAATTGTCTTTCTCCGCCGGAAATAAAATACTGAAATCTCAGAATCACGCCCCGAGTAGAACTCCTATCACGTCATTCATTTCCCCGACATATGGGCAAACATCCTATCATCATATAAATACTGTGCAACAACCAATCATAAGCATCATAACAACCTGAGCATAGCCTTAAAGCTCTCAGAAACAAAGCTACTAAGGTGAAACAAAATAATATCCTCCTACAGAGCAACGAAAATAGCCCCAACCAACTATGCATGGAAAAACATCACGCACCATACATGTTGTACCATTACAATTCCTCAAATTCCTTAATCATATTTAGTGCTTCGCGACGCGTAAGATTGAGTAAGAAGAAACGTAGATAAGCCTCAAAGGAATCAAATCGCACGACGAGGAATCAAGAAGGGAAGTGCTCCTAACAGCCCTGTAGCCTCTCGAAGATAAGTAGAGATGTCTCTGTACCGATCCTCAAGACTCTACTAGACTTGCTCATGACTCGTGAGACCTAAAGGAACTTAGTGCTCTGATACCACGTTGTCACGACCCAAAATCCATTAAGGTCGTGATGGCGCCGGACACTACACAGGAAATCCAACACTCATTAGTTTATTAAATTCCTATTTTAGTATTTTGAAAATCGTTACTTCTTATTTCATTATATAAAGATCAAATAAAGTTACCGAGTAAACAATGATGTTTTAAACAATTCAATCAAAAAATACATCCCAAAGTCATCCCAGAACCCGGTGTCACAAGTGCATGAGCCGTTTCTAAGAAAAACCAAATGAAATACAATAACCGTCCAGAATACAAATGGGGCAGTAAAGAAAGTACAGTACATCCCAGGAAGACTCTGTTGGCTGCGGGTCGTCTCGAGGAGAGCAGTTCTTCTAAGTCTCCAGGTCAGCCACATCACTGCGTCAAGCGGGGCCACTAGATATACATGTACCTGTGCAATAAAAATGCACAACAAGTGTAGTACAAGTACGAAAAAAACGTGTATCCAGTAAGTATCCCGCCTAACCTCGAAGAGGTAGTGACGAGAGGTCGAATTTGACACTTGCTAGAGGTCAATTTAATAAAATCAAGGGTGAAACTAAGCATGGATATCATAGGTAATTAACAAATAGTGATAGGAAATAACAACTTCTTCCACATTTACAAACTTTAAATCTTCATCATTTCAGCTGAAAATTTATAAGTCAAGGCCAATAAGCAGTTATAAATCTCAGAAAGTACTCAGCAAATATCATGCGCAAGAAATACCGAGGGTCGAACGGCCCAAACCAACGATAAATGTAAATTGTGCACTGCCGAAGGGTCTAACGACTCGAACCATAGATGCATCAATCACCACGTTCGTGGATCGTACATGCGACGCGGTCAAATATAAATAATAGAGTTACCCCGCTCGTGAATTATACATGCGACGCAGGTACTCATATAAATAATAGAGTTTCCCTGCTCGCAAATTATACATGCGACGCAGGTACTCATAGATACACACATTGAAACAGTAAACCCAGACTTTATCAGGAAAATAATTACCCAAGGAAGTGATAAGTTCTCTTTTAATGGTCACGAGGATAGTATTTAAATCTTTTCTAGAAGTTAATTTGCCAAGTTCGATAGGATTAAACATTTTTTTAAAATTATCAATAAAGTTACAAGTACGGCAAATAAAACATGCTTTTGGGTCCTAGACTACCCGGACATAAGCATAATAGTAGCTACGCATGGACCCTCATCACCTCGTGCGTACATAGCCCCCACAAATAGTAGCACATGATTGATTATTTCACCTATGGGGACAATTCCCCCTTACAATGTTAGAAAGGAGACTTATCTTGCTCCGAAGTTCCATAACCGGCTTCCAAGCCCTTCCGATGACTCAAATTGATGCACAACGCCCCAAAACTAGCCAAATAACGGGAAAACCAATGAAAATACACCTAATACTTATAACAATTTAATTTATATAAATTGCTAACTCCGCTCGGAAAGTTGACAATATTGCCCTCGGGCCCACGTGCCCGAATTCTGAAATTTTCAAAGATAAACTTTACCCATAGCCTCACTAACTCAAATATATAATTTACTCTAAATTTCATGCCCAAATTCGTGGTAAAAATAAAAAACACAAATTCTAGGTCTTTCCACCAAAACCCCAAATTTCTACTAATTTTCATGACCAAATCTATATGCAAACCTTCTATTTAACTTGAAATGAGTGGAAACAACTTACCTTTACATAGATGACGAAAATATCCACTTGAAGCCCTCCAAATATCGCCCAACCAAGAGATAATGGAAGAAAAATGGGTCAAACCCCCGTCTTTAAAAGACACTGCCCAGCGATCCCTCGCACCTGCGGTCACTTGACCGCTTCTGCTGTTCCGCAGGTGCGGACCCGTCACCGCTTTTGCAGTCCAGGGCTCCTTGCCCATTCCCGCTTCTGCGCTTATAAATTTGCAGGTGCGGTCTCGCTTCTGCAACGAGCCAAGCGCATCTGCGGTCCTTGCCTAGCCAGCCACCTTCGCTTCTGCGGCACCAAGGTTGCTTCTGCGGCTCTGCACCTGCAGCCAAAGCCCAGCAGGTGCGGTCACACCAGATAACAGCAGCCCTCAGCCTTTCTCAAATTCCAAATTCGATCCGTTAACCACCCGGAATCCACCCGAGGCCCCCGGGACCCCGTCCAATCACACCAACCAGTTCCAAAACATAATTCGGAACTGCTCGAGGTCTCAAATCACATCAAATAACATCGAAACAATGGATCGCAACTCAATTAAATCTTTATGGACTTGAAATTTCCAACTTCTACGTAAGATGCCGAAACCTATCAAATCGCGTCCGATTGACCCCAAATTTTGCACACAAGTCACATTCAACATTACGGACCTATCACAACTTTCAGAATCAGAATTCGAACCCGATATCAAAATTTCCACTTCCGGTCGGACTTCTTAAAAACTTCAAATTTCTAACTTCAGCCAAATAACTCCAAAATGACCAACGGGCCTCCGAATTCAATTCCAGTCGCGCTCCTAAAACCTGAATCACCATACGGAGCTATTTCTAGACTCAGAATCCCAAACGAACATCAATAACACTGAAATTCACTTCAACCCAGACTTATAAAATTTCTTCCAAAATAGTAACTTCCACAATATGTGCTGAAACGCTCTCGGGTGATCCAAAACCCGCTCTGAACATACGCCTAAGTCCGAAATCATTATACGAACCTGCTGGAACCTTCAAATCCTGATTCTGAGGTCGTTTACTCAAAAATCCAATCTTAGTCAATTCTTCCAACTTAAGGCTTCCGAAATGAGAACTTTCTTTCCAATTCGACTCCGCCCGAAATTCAGTTCCGACCACGCCTACAAGTCATAATACCTGAAATGAAGCTATTAAAGTCCTTAAACCGCCAAACGGCGTGCTAGAGATCAAAACGAACGGTCAGGTCGTTATAGGGCGTGTGGGCGTGCACTGTAGAAATTGAGACTCAATCGATTCTGTAGAGCTGCATAGTCAATTAAATTGTATTTTTCCATGTATTTTTATGTGTTAGAGAAACTGAGTTATGACTTGATGTCGTCCAAATTCACAGCACTAATTGGGATTGTGAAGTGCTCGATGCACTTATAGTTACCCAACGCGAGTTGGGGTCAATTCCACAAAGAGATTGGTTGGGATTAGGTATATACCTAGATTAAGTGTATGACGTGCCCAAGATGCACTTCCACATATTCAGTTGTTTTGATCTGCTTCTAATTTTTATGCTAATGTTTGTAATTGTAAAGCTAGGGAACAATGTTTTTGGTTTTGTTATTTTTCAAGTTTATAAAAGATCTAGGGTCGTGACTTTTACCTAGGCGGTTACCTAACGGATTGTGGGTTTTAAGGAAGGTTTGATTTATTAGGGTGTAATATATAAATCACATGTAATTACCCACTCTATACCTCTCGGTAGTTTGAGTGGTTTTTCCCCATTTGGCTTTCTCAAGTCCAAATGGGTAGTTCACAAAACTAGTGATAGATACTCAAGTCAGGTCTTACTATCTCAGATTTGAACCTTTAATTGGAACTATCAATTTCTTGAGTTCACCGCAATTCCTTGTTAGCTAAATTTTCCTAGACTTAGCCGCTCTTTCTCAAATAGAGACTAGGTCAATTAGGCATGAATCAATGTTTGCAACCATTAA
This sequence comes from Nicotiana paniculata, assembly GCA_005239505.1. Taxonomy (NCBI): domain Eukaryota; kingdom Viridiplantae; phylum Streptophyta; class Magnoliopsida; order Solanales; family Solanaceae; genus Nicotiana; species Nicotiana paniculata. Next base: position 20,261 of record ML367081.1, on the reverse strand, counting down.
TAAACTAGCTAAATATCATAAACCCAATCACAAACAAGTCCTAAATTAAACACACATTAGGCACCACACTAGGGTTGGGTCACAACTCTAGCTAAGAAATTAGCTACTCATGGATAAAATTGAAGAAACTAAGATTAAACTAAGCCTCGAAGCTGACTTGACAGGATGGCCTTCTGCGGCTGCAGAATTCTGGGGTGTGGTCGCTCTTCTTCTGATTTTGCGGACCGTATATTTCTCAGTACGGCCACACTCTTAGACTTGAGATGGAAATGGGCGATTTTTGCGGACCGCGCATTTATGAGTTCGACCTCACTTTAGAATTATGTGGTCGCACAATAATAGTGCGGTCCGCACTTCTTCAGGCCCCCAAAACACCATCTCTCTGAACCTTATTTTCTTCGGCCGCCCAATAATTGTGCAGTCCACACTTTGTGAAGGGATTTTGACAGTGTCTCTTCATATTCTGCGGCTGCACACAGTATTGTGCAGTCCGCACTTTGCTCTTTTTTGCTTTATTTTGGTCCTTGTCCAATTTTACTCCTTCTTGAGTTAATTTTCATTTCTTTGGCTCGTCTCCCAATATTCCTGTAAGAAAGAACATGTTATTAGTTCTCGGGAATACCTTTAAGAAATTTTTAGCTAAAACGTAAGAAAAAGAGAGCAAGTAAGCAGTCAAAATCCTAATTATCAACTCCCCTAAACTTAAGCTTTTTCTTGTCCTCAAGCAAATAAGGCAATTCCCACCTCCACAAGAAAAGAGTTATTTCAGCTGGCCTAAGTTGAATCAAACACATATCAATTGGGCTCAATAATTACCCACACACTCATGAATTATCAACAAGGCCATGTTTGGAATGTTAAATCTCAAATAGCTCTAATGTGACACTTGAGCATCAAGAGTTGACTTTATTCATCAAGGAAGTTCGCACTTTCATGTAGGTCACTGTGGATCCCAAACTCCTCCTCCTATACTCTCCGAAAGCTCATATCACTCACGAATGTAGCACTCAATTCAATGACTTGAAAACGTTTCGCTCATCACTCTCAAAAGAATGTCACAAGCCCGTCTAAGTACCATATGCTTGCCCCTCATGTAGATCACCACTAATGTAAGCTTACTCGGCTTGAAATCTCGTAGGGATTTTTTGGCATGTAGTGAAGTCTTTTGTACTAAGGAGGGAAATATTGGAATGGAACTGATTCATCTTTCCTTTAGCACTCTATTTTTCTCTTTTTGGCTCATACTTTACCGACTCTTTGAGCCATTTTCTTTTTCCTTAGGTAAACTAGAGAGACTTGACATCAATCTTTCATGGTCATTCTATTCATATTCTCCTTCTTTGTTTTCTCCTTGCTTTGCAGCTTTCTTTTGAATTTTTTCAACCCTTTCACACTATTCACTTTCTTTTTGTGTTTTTTCTTGTTCTTTCTTTATTTTTCTTTGCCTTTCCTCTTCTTCATTTCATTTCATTTTTTTTCCCTTGATACCATCTTCAAACTCCTCGTCTCTCCCCCAAACTTATGTTTTTGCCATTTGTTTCTCATGAGTGCTAAGGAGAGCTCGAGTGCCAAGAGAGAGTCACTATAAAACGGGTAAAGGCTTGTAACGTGGTTATCGAATAAAAAAGGCTTTACGCTAAAAAGGGTTGACTAAGGATGACATAATTGGTGGGCCATGGAAGGTTTTAAAATGGGTGAAGGAGAGCCTACAATCACTTCTCAAGCCAAGGTAACTTAGAATTTTCCCTAGAAACACATTCGAGGCAAGTTCTAGACCATTCGCACGGGTACTTGGACTTGTAACAAAATACCTCACCTCTCACACAACTAGATTATTAAAGAGAATAGAGTCGAGGGTAGAAACAATAGTATTAATGAATAAATAAGGGTCAAGCATGCTTCACTTGGTACCAACACACTTAGCTACACACTTATAGTTAAAAACAAGTTTTTGGAAAGAAATGGCTCTAGTTAGTGACTCTTATGTTGACTTAGGCAATCATCGAGTAGTTTAGTTTAACCATTAGTGATTTTCAATCTTGAATGCGGTTGTTGTGGTCCCTAAACATCAAAAACGGACTCAATCCCTTAAGAAGGTTGTCATGTCATCCATCGTCAGCAATATCCACCCGATTCACACAAAACCCACCTTTGGAAAGAACCGTGGCATTAAGAAAACCAACGGCTTATAGTTCACTTAAACGTAAAAAGAAGCTAACAAATCAAAAAGAAGATATTAAAGTAAATAAGAAGTTATACTATTAAGAAGACAAAATGAAGAAGCTATGAAATAAACTACTGAAAGTAAGGCAAATGAATATATGAATCGAGGGGAATATAATATATACATCAAAAGAGAAGGAGGAATATATACATAATGAAAGAGAAAATAAAGATAAAAGAAAAGGAGTAATAAAGTTATTACAGGCCAATGTCATCAAATGTCATCAAATCAAACCAAAATAGACCACCCCCTCAATAAAAATAAGCATTGTCCTCAATGCTTAGAAAAATCAGAAGACTGTGCTGCAACAGTATTGGATATGTTAGATAGCTTAGAAGTACTTGCCTGCATCCAGTTGTTGAGACTCGCCAATGTATGGGAGACTCGCAGTGCAGTGAGTGGATAAGTGAATGAAGCCGACACTGGTAGTGAAGCTGATGGTCTAGAAGATGAAGGTGGTGGCATGTCAGTATTCCCGGTGGAAGGCCCCGCTGTTGTGGAAGGCATGGGAGTTGTAGATGGATTATCAGCAAACTCTGAAACCACCACCGATGGCTATGCATCAAACTCTGAAACCACCACCGATGGCTTATCAGACTGACCAAAGGTGGTAGTTTCCTTATCCTTGTACTTTGGGTTGTCCAGACCCTGCAGGGAGTACCATGAGAAGGGATTCTTGGCCCTCACTTTTGTATCAATAGACCTTGGCTCCACCTATCGTTGAAATACTCTATGAGGGTGTTGGGATATGGGTAGAAGCTTTCACCTTTTCGGGCAGCTATTTTCATGTTGGCCGACATGATGGCACCCACATTGATTGGGTACCCGGCCATAATAGATGCCACCAAAACTGCTCAGGGGAGTGGAAGATTGTTCTCATTCCTGCTTGGGTCAGTCCTGCTGCACACAAAGGTCTGCCACCCTTTTGCTTCAAATTTAGGGTAGCCCATAAGATAGGAACCCCTGATGTGATCCACGGTGGTGGTTGTTCTAAAGCATCCAAAATCTCAGCTAGCCAAGGGCAAGCTGCATCACCCATAGCAAGCTTCTCCACTCTAGGCCGTCGACTCGAGTGTCACCTCCTCTACCATCATCAGGGACATCATCATCATCAACTACAACTGGTGCAGGAGGAGAAGGTGTAGAGGAGGGCTCTGAACCCTCATAAGGACTTGTTGTATTGGAGGGTTCGTTGCGCAATTGATGTCTCCCAGTGGTTTGTGGTGGTTGGGACTGGGCCTCAGGCTGTATCTCCACTGAATGTCCCTCGGAGGCTTCCCTAGAAGGTTCATATGACTAGATTCTAAGGGCTCTGTGGCCCTACCTCTCCGAGTAGTCGGCTTTTTAGCAATTTCTTTTGATTGCACCCCAAGTGGGTGAGTTCCCTTTCCTCAGCCTCGAGAGGAATCACCTCTCCCTTTAGATGTATCGCCTATACCACGTGATCGAACCATTATCTGCAAAACAAGGCACATAAGTCAGTTAGAGTTTAAAACAGTGTAAACAGTTACATGACAGCTACCGGAAAACATTATACAGAAGAGACAGTGTGGACCGCACAATTTTTAGTGCGGCCACAGACTGCCAAGTGCGGACCACACAATTTTGAAGTGCGATCGCGTATCTTGAAGTGTGTACCACATAATTTTGAGTGCGTCCGCACATCCTGAAGTATGGACCATACAATTTTGAGTGCGGCCGCACAATTTCGAGTTGAGAACACTAGTTCTATGAAGTTCCAAAGTGTGGCCGCATACATTTTTCTGCGGACCCCACAAATTTGAGTGCGATCCTCACTTTTCATGCACACATTTGCTCTAATTTTAAGATATGCGAACCGTACAATTTTATGGGCGACATCATAACTTGAAATTACATGGCACTGAGTGTAGGTTTTTGCCATTTTTTCACAATTTAGACATGGTATTTGCAAATTAAGCATGATGAATGGTCTATCCAGTCCCCATTAATCATATATGACATTACCCATACAATTTTTAAGCACACATGATGAACATTTTACATTTTAGGCCTACAAATATTTATACTAATCAAGAACAAAAATTAAGAAAAATGGAAAAAATCTAACATGGATTGAACATACCTGTGATGAAGGATGCAGATGAGAATCTAAACTTGATGGAAAGATTATGGAATGTGAACTAGTTTGTGGTGCACAGTGTTTGCTTAAGCTCAAGAACTCAGAGTGTGTAAAGTGTTGAATAGTGTTCAGAGGTCCTATTTATAGTTTGACCAAATTGGTCAAAAATTGAGCTGAGTGCGGATGCACAATTTTGAGTGTGGTCCGCACTCTTTACCTGGACCATTGCTGAGATTCTGCGGTCTGCACAAAAGTGAGTGCGGCCGCAGAAATTTGTGCGGTCCGCACATTTTTGTGTGGCGGCCGCGGATGGCCTATTCTCTGCAACTCAAAGCTTCAGAGAGTTCACATTTTTGGGTCCCCAGTTGTGCGGCCGTAGAGTTTTCTCTATGGTTGCATTCACAATTGTGCGGTCCGCACTTTTTCAACACTTGGCGAATTTTTTGAATACAGTCCTTGCAATGCACACTCATTCCTGCAATTCACTTCAAATAAGTTAGATCAAAACAAAACCTATCTAACGAAGAAAAAAGTGAAAAATGAAAAGAAACATGGGTTGCCTCCCAAGAAGCGCCTGATTTAACGTCGCAGCATGACGCAGGTTACCATCAATCACTTGGAATGGATTAACGCCACGATGTGTCCATCATCAACTTTGCCAAGATAATGTTTCACCCGGTGACCATTGATTCTAAATACTTCATCATTTTTGTTCTTCAAGTCTAATGCACCAAAGGGTGTCACATGCACAACCTCAAATGGACCACTCCACTTGAACTTCAACTTTCCGGGAAACATCTGCAACCGAGAGTTGAACAATAGTACAAGATCATCTTCTTTGAACTCCTTGTTTCGGATGTATTTATCATGGAGGTATTTCATTTTATCCTTGTATAAGGACGAACTTTTATAATCATGGTACCAGAATTCATCAATCTAATGCAATTGTGACATCCTCAAGTTGGCGGCGACATCCCATTCGAGATTAAGCTTCTTCAATGCCCACATAGCCTTGTGCTCAAGTTCCACCAGGAGGTGACAAGCTTTCCCAAACACTAACCGATACGGAGAAATTCCAATCGGTTTTTTGCAAGTCATCCTATAAGCCCAAAGAGCATCATCAAGTTTTTTTGACCAATCCGTCCGGTTGGCATTCACCGTCTTTGACAAAATACTCTTGATTTCCCGGTTGGAGACTTCCACTTGCCCTCTCGCTTGAGGATGATAGGGGGTCGACACTTTGTGAGTGACATCATACTTTGTAAGGTATCAAAAGTTTTTTTGCAAAAGTGTGATCCCCCATCACTAATAATGGCCCTTGGAGTACCGAATCTCGTGAAGATGTTCTTTTTCAAAAATTCCACCACACTTAGAGCTTCATTGTTGGGTAAAGCCATGGCTTCAACCCACTTTGACACGTAATCCACAACTACCAAAATGTAAGTGTTCCCACAAGAGCTCACGAACAGACCCATTAAAACAATGACCCACACATAAAAAATATCAATCTCCAAGATGGTGGTAAGGGGAATCTCATTTTTCTAAGAAATCCCACCGGCCCTTTGACATTCATCACAACGCTTGATGAGATCGCTAGCATCCTTGTAATGAGTAGGCCAATAGAATCCACAACTCAACACTTTTGTTCCCGTTCTAGATCCACCATGGTGACCACCATATGGTGAAGAGTGGCAAGCCTCAAGAATTTCCACTTGTTCCTCCTCCGGTAAACATCATCGAATCACACCATCGCTACAAATTTGGAAGAGATACGGCTCATCCCAATAATAGTCAAGGCAATCCCGTTTGAGCTTCTTCATTTGGTTTGAAGAGAACTCATTCGGTACAATATCACTCACAAGATAATTGGCTAAGTCGGCGAACCATGACATCCCGGTCATTGAAGTGGCTAGAAGTTGCTCGTCGGGGAAGGAATCATTTATCTCAAGGCCAAATGAGATAAGTGGTCCGCCACTTGGTTTTCACTACCATTGCAGTCTTGAATCTCTAGATCAAAATCTTGCAATAGAAGCACCCACCGCATTAATATTGCTTTTGAATCTTTCTTGTTCACCAAATATCAAAGCGTAGCATGATCGGTGTGGACAATCACTTTTGTATCCATCAAGCACGGGCAGAATTTCTCCATAGCAAAGACAATAGTAAGGAGATCTTTTTTGGTCACTGTGTAGTTGACTCGGGTATCATTCATGGTCTTACTAGCATAGTAGACCGGATGGAAGATTTTGTTGATCAAGAAACGGAAACGGGAAATGATCTTTCCGAGTGACTTTGTTGATTTTCCTATAGACCATGCACACTCTCCACACGGTGATCGTTCTTGTGATTTGTTACCACAGTCATGCCCCCTTTCTTTGGGACACATTGCACCGAAGAGGTCCACGAGCTATCAAAATGGGGTAAATAACCCCGGCATCCAACAATTTTATGATCTACTTCTTCATCACCTCTTGCATTGCTTCATTTAATCTTCTTTGATGTTCAACGGAGGGTTTGCCATCCTCCTCCAAAATAATCTTGTGCATGCAAAAGGCAGGGCTTATACCGGAATATCCGCCAATGTCCATCATATAGCCTTATTACTCTTTTATAGCACCGCCAAAGTAGAATCTACCTGCACGTTAGTCAAGGAAGAGGAAAGAATAATCGGTAAAGTAGAGCTTGGGCCAAGACACTCATACCTGAGATGTGGAGGCAATGGATTTAACTCCAAAGTGGGAGGCTCCTCGATTGAGGGCTTTGTTGGACGACTATTCTGGTTCTCAAGATCTAAGGACAACTTTCGGGGTTCATAAGTGTACGACCCCATTCCTTGCAATGCATTTACACATTCCATATAGCCTTACTTCTCATCATCATCATGATTAAGCAATACGACTTCCAAAGTGTCATCAACATTCATCACGGCACTAGCAACATCAACAATCACTTCGGTCGCTAAGTCCACGAACGAACAAACTTCATTGCTATCCAGTTGCCTCATAAATTTGCATACATGGAAACCACCTTTTCATCGCCCACCCGGAAGGTGAGCTAACCGGCTTCCACATCAACGCGAGCCTTCCCCGTAGCAAGGAAATGTCTACCCAAGATAATAGGAACCTCATAGTCTATTTCGCAATCAAGAATCACAAAGTCCGCCGGAAGGATGAACTTATCAACACGAACCAACACATCATCAATAATACCCAATGGTCTCTTCATAGTACAATCCGTCATTTTCAACCTCGTAGATGTGGGTCTTGGTTGCCCAATTCCCAAAGTTTTGAACACCGAGTAGGGCATCAAGTTAATACTCGCCCCTAGATCACATAGAGCTTTGGCAAAGTCAGCGCTCCAAATAGTGCAAGGGAAATAGCCTTAAACTTAGAGAATCCTCGGAAACGTTGGTTTGTTTTCTCCCCCAACAAGTATCCACAAACCCTTTTAGGTGCTTGTATTCATTTTGACTTGGAGCCCTGGTGAAGAATCCCAGTTGCTCTAGCAATTTAAGCATCATATTGGTGATTTGGAAGTTGCCCGCCCTAATACGGGGCAGGACTATGGCACATGTGTAACCTTCGTTCGGCAACACCCGGTGTGGAGCCGCTCTTGGTGGAGGTGGGTAAGGTACGGGAATATTATCATGAGGCGGTCGGCCTCGCTCTATTTGCTTGAGGTTCAGGAGGAACCTCATCACCTTGGTCATCGTCCACTTCCTCCCCCAATGGCACATTTCCGAGAGGATCATTGTTGAGAGCCATTTTTTTACTTATAATCAATTCACAAAAGAGTTAGAACCTGGAAGGAAAAGAAGACAAGTCACACACAAAACCAAATATATATCTAAATCCGATTTAGCTCCCCGGCAACGGCGCCAAAAATTGATGTCGCCAAAATTCAGACTACTAATTGGGATTGTGAAGCGGTCGATGCAATTATATTTACCCAACACAAGTCGGGGTCGATTCCACAGAGAGATTGGTTGGGATTAGGTATATACCTAGACTAAGTGTATGATGTGCCCAATATGCACTTCCACATACCTAATGTTTGTAATTGTAAAGGTAAGGAACAATGTTTTTGGTGTTGTAGTTTTTCAAGTTTACAAAATATCTAGGGTCGTGACTTCTACCTAGGTGGTTACCTAATGGATTGTGGGCTTTAGGGCAGGTTTGATTGATCGGTGTGTAATATAGAAATCACACGCAATTACCCACTCTATACCTCTCGGTAGTTTGAGTGGGTTTTGCCCAATTTGGTTGTCTCAAGTCCAAATGGGTAGTTCACAAAACTAGTGATAGATGCTCAAGTCGGGTCTTACTATCTCTAGATTTGACCCTTTAATTGGGGCTATCAATTTCTTGAGTTCACCCAATTCCTTGTTAGCCAAGTTTTCCAAGACTTAGTCTCTCTTTCTCAAGTAAAGACTAGGTCAATTAGTCATGAATCAATATTTTAAACCATTACTTATTAAATTCAAGCAAAACTAGGCTAAATATCATACACCCAATCACAAACAAGCCATAAATTAAACACCCATTAGGCACCACACTAGGGTTGGGTCACAGCTCTAGCTAAGAAATTAGCTACTCATGGATAAAATTGAAGAAACTAATTAAGAAACTAAGATTAAACTCATAATAGATGATTAAGAGAATAAAATCTAATGTTAAAATGATAAACTATTACAGAGTTACCCAAAACAGTAAAGGAAAAACGGTTATCTATTCTTAGGTGTTCAAACTTAATCTAAATTTGACAAAAAGATCTATTTATACCCACCTGAAATTATGGAACAAAATTGCCCCTACGGAGGTTTTGCGGACACACAATTCTGTGTGCGGTCCGCACTTCAAAGCAGACTTGACAGGATAGCCTTCTACGACCGCAGAATTCTGGGGTGCGTCCGCACTTCTTCTATTTTGCAGATTGTACATTTCTGAGTGCGGTCGCACTCTTGGACTTGAGTTGGACATGGGTGATTTCTGGGGACCGGGCATTTATGAGTGCGGATACACATTAGCATTCTACGGTCGCACAATAATAATGTGGTTTGCACTTCTTCAGGCCCCCAAAAGACCATCTCTCGGAACCTTATTTTATGTGGCTGCACAATAATTGTGCGGTCCGTACTTTGTGAAGGGATTTTGACAGTGGCTCTTCATAGTCGCGGCCGCACACAGTATTTTGCGGTACGCACTTTGCTCTTTTTTTCTTTGTTTTGTCCTTGTCCAATTTTACTCCTTCTTGAGTTGACTTTCATTTCTTTGGCTCGTCTCCTAATATTCCTGCAAGAAAGCACATTTCATTAATTTTCGAGAATACCTTTAAGTATTTTGAGCTAAAACGTAAGTAAAAGAGAGCAAATAAGCAGTCAAAATCCCTACTTATCATGACTTATGTTAGAAATCATGCTTAGGCAAAATGCTAGTAGTATTGGGACCCACTGAATTTCTGTTGTCGAATTATATGTTTAAATTGTAATTTCGTACTCAGTCATATAAATTCATTGCATATTATATCTCAGTCTCTGTTGTTATTTATTGATACATCATGTCATCACTTTGGCTAGTTTCATGACATTGTGAGCCTGAGAGATTGGAGAGATTGATGACTGAGTGAGGCCGAGGGTCTAATTGTGAGGTTATTGATACTATAGAACGTGAGTTGTCTGTGCAAATATTAATACTATGGTACGTGAGTTATCCCTACAGCACGTGATTTGTCCGTGCAGATCCAGATATTGATACTATGGCACGTGAGTTGTTCGTGCGGAGTCATGCCATGATTGGCTCATTATAGCGCTTGGGCTGAAGGAGCCCCGCCAGAGTCTGTATACACCCCTACTGAGCGCAGGTACCTATTGAGTGTGAGCCGAGTGCGAGTGCCGAGCATTTGACAGGGAGGAGTGAGTGTATTGATACTATGAAAGTATGCATATAGTTTTATCACTGAGTTGCATTGCATTCGACATGCACACTTGACATACAAACATAGAAATGCATTTTCCTCATGTGTTACGACATTGCGTCGTTCGTGACTTCACATACACATTGACATGTAGGCATAGAGATGTACTTTCCTCATGCTATTTTAAAATGAAACCTTTACCTGTTGAATGTTTTGGGAAAAATTATAGTTTTACAAGCGTACTCATATATTGGTAATTTAAGTAAAAGATTTGGGTTTCCACTAACATACTTGAAAAGCATACCTATTTTTCAGAACTGTGACCGAGCTGAGCACTATATCTCTGAGTTACTTATTTTATCACTTCTATTATGTTTTTATGAGTTGTTGTTGTCTATCGGTGTTAGACTCTAACCTTTGTTCCAGCTCGTCACTACTCTCAATCTAAGGTTAGGTTTGTTACTTACTACAGTTCTGCACCCTGTGCGCAGATGTTGGATGCTGATGTTGATGTGCACGACGGCAGCTGGATTTGAAGATGTACCTGTGTTCCGGTCATAGATGCCACTTGATCTTGGTAGATTTAGGATTTTATCAGGTATATTTCAAACAGATGATGTACTTTATTTCATACCAGCTTTGTAAATTCAAAATCTTAGAAGCTCATAATTTGTACTACCAGTCCTTTGGAAAGTTTTGTATAAAAGTGGTGTATTATAATTTGTTATCTTAATAAATCTCATTAAATTGGATAGTTGTTAATTGGCTTACCTGACGGATTGGGTTAGGTGCCATCACGACTAGGTAAATTTTGGGCCGTGACAGTTCCATAGTGAAGTTGAGAAACAGACTGGCAAAAGTATCAAAGTACTAAGGTCTGATAGAGGTGAAGAATATCTTTGTGAAGATTTTACTAAGTATCTCAAAGATAATGAGATTATCTCACAGTGGACACCTCCAGGAACACCACAACATAATGGTGTGTCTGAAAGGAGAAATCGAACCTTATTAGGTATGGTGAGATCTATGATGGGGATTTGCTTTGGAAGCAGCAACATATTTATGGGGATATGCTTTGGAAGCAGTAACATACTTACTTAATAAAGTTCCCACTAAGTCAGTCTCTACAACACCGTATGAGATATGAAAATGACGCAAGCCTAACCTTAAACATATTAAAGTTTGGGGTTTTTCAGCTTATGTTAAGAGACCGCAGTCTGATAAACTTAACTCAAGATCTGATAAGTGTAGTTTCATTGGATATCCCAAAGAAACAATGGGAGATTATTTCTATCACTCTTCTGACCATAAAATATTTGTGGCTAGAGGAGCAACCTTTTTGGAAAGGGAATTTTTTTTGGAAGGAAATTATAGAGGAGAATTAGAACTTGATGAAGTCCAAGAAACTAATGAATCAACACAAAATCAAGATCATGACCCAAGTTGAATAACCTTTATTGGATGTTTTGAAGTTGACAAGAAGAAGCCATCTTCAATGGTTGAAGTTCAAGAACTAAATGTAGTTCAAGAACAGGTTAATGAACCGGTTCTAAACCAAATTGAACAACAACCAAATCCAGCAAAAGGTGAATAAGTTGTACAAGCACCTCTTAGAAGGTCTACACGAGAACGTCATTTACTAACTAAATTAAATCTAATGTTACAAGATGATGTATCAAATGAGGTTGATAATAATGATGATGACCCTAAGACCTACGAAGAAAACAAATGCAACAACCAACTATATGTTATACTCGATCACTCCATCCCAATTTATGTGACGGCGTTCGGGTTTCGAAAGTCAAATGAAATCCCAATTATTCCATAACCGCAATTATTTTATATGCCTTATAAATATTTTGAATTATTAATTATTGTGAATTATAGTACTTTTTACATAGTTTCCAAATATATAAATGTTATTTGGAAAAACTTAAAGATTCTACGCTCAAATATACTGTCAGAATTAAAAAGTTTGAATTGCGGGAAACGAAAAGTGTCATATAAATTAGGACAAGAGGAGCACTAATTAAATAATTAATGTTAATTTCTATTGAGACAATAGGATCACCAACCAAATATTGTATAAAATTATGTTGATATATATGTGCATATTCTACTAAAATCCAAACTCAAATGATTCTAATTGAAGGAGAACTTGTCCGAGAAGACTAAATGGATTTTCCTTGTCAATGTGACGACCCATAGAGTCATCTTATAAATTAAGACTTTATTCCGGGATCAATATCCTTAAAAAGACGGGGCATGAAACCGGAAAGATTTTATGTGAAAATATGAGAAATAGTAATTTTTGGAATTTAAAATTTAGTTTTAGTTGACTTTGTTCAATATTTTTAGTAAACGGACCCGGATCTGTGTTTCGATGATCCCGGGAGGTCCGCAGTAAAATATGGGACTTGGACATATGTCCGGAATTGGATTCCGAGGTCCCTAACCTTAGAAATCAATTTTTGAAAGAAATTATTTTGCTGGATTCTTAATGAAATAAAGAAATGAATTAATTTTTGAAATTGTCGGTATCAGGCCAGTATTTTGGTTTCGGAGCACGATACAGGTTTTTTATGATGTTTACATCCTATCTGTGAAATTTGGTAAGAATCGAAGTTGATTTGACGTGATTCGGACGTCCGGTTGAGAAATAGCGGAAGTTGAGTGTTCTTGAGAAAAATGATGAGTTTGGAGGTTAAATCCATAGTTTTAAATGTTATTTTCATGATTTGATCGCACGATCAAGTCCCTATGATGATTTTAGACTTGCGAGAATGTTTGGTTTGGAGCCCCGACGCCTCGGGTGAGTTTCGGGCACGCTACGGGATGATTTAAACTTAGAATTTTCCATTGTTTTTCTGCTACTGGTGCACAGTCAATTTATTCTTCGCGTTTGCGTGGCCTCACTCACGAACGCGTAGAGTAGAATTTCACAGGGGTCATTTTTGTTCCATGCGAACATGTGGCCATGGACACGAACGCGAAGAACTGGGGGGAAACCCTTCGCGAACGCGGCCAGGCCATCGCGAAAAAGAAGAGTTAATTGGACCTCGGGGAGGGGGAACCCATTTGCTCTATGAGAACGCAACCACATGGTCACGAACGCAATGGCCCGTGGAGTTAAATCTCTGCAAACGCGGACCATCCAATGCGAACACGAAGGCTATTGGTCCTGACTCATCGCGAACGCGATGAAGGCCTGCCTAGTCATATAAAACAAGTTTTAAAACGGGAATAAGCTATTTTTCACCTATTTTCGAACTACAAAGACCTAGAGGCGATTTTCTTCACAAAAATTCATCCCCAAGGTGTTGGAAATCAATCCTAAACTCTTCTCTTTCAATTACCCAATGTTTTTCATTACTTTTCAATCCAAAATCAAGAATTTTTATGGTAAAAATTGAGGATTTGGGTAGAATTAGGTAATTTTGTAAAAATAAAATTCTGACCTCGAATTGGAGTCGAATTTCAAAACTAATTGCATATTTGGATTCGGGAGTGAATGGGTAAACGGAATTTAGTCCGAACCCCCAAGTTTAGACCAAGCAGGCCCAGGGTCGGGTTTTAACTTTTTTTTTTAGAAAACTTAGGAAAATCATAAGTTTTCAGTAAATTTACTTCCTTTAACCTTAATTAATGATATCAAGCTAATTATGATTAGATTCAGGTCTGTTGGAGGTGAATTCGAAAGGAAAAGCGGTAATTGAGCAGTGAGTGGCCTGCGAATTTGAGGTAAGTATTTGGTTTAACCTTTACTTGAGGGAATAGGAATCCCCAACTTAAATGCTATGTGAATTCGCATGTGTGTGGTGTATAGGTGAGGTGACGATTATCTATATATGCACCACCAAATGGTCTGTTAAACGTGATCCATTCCCCAATTTCTAATTATTTGCTTCCGGACTTAATTGCTTCATGATCATTGAGGTTTATATGTCTATTGGATTCGTTGATTTATTGTTAAGTATTGCTTCAAGTATTTTGGAAGTGTTGGTTGTTCCTTTGGTTTTTTTATGTTACATAAGGATTGAGATGGATGTCAGTATTACGATATGTATATAAATTCCGGTTGGCTTCATTACGAAATGATAATTGATGAAGTTTATGAGTTTTACAGCTTCTGTTACAATTGTTGATGTAAAATGTTGTGAAAGTCTTGGCCTAAATTGTGAAGGTTTTTATGAATAAACTTATATGATATGTCTGGTGGGAGCGGGTTGCACGCGCAACAAGGAGTGATAATGGTGGACAGGTGGGATCGGATTGCACGGGCAACAGGAGAAATAAGGGTGATATATATATAGGGAGGATCAATAAGGGTGGACAGGTGGGAGAGGTTTGCACGCCACAACAAGGAGCGATAAGGGTGAATATTTATGTTTTACTGATTTTCAAAAATAAGGATTTGGAAAACTCCGATTTTTATTTAAAAGGTTTTCATACTCTGATTTTATTGTGATTTAAAATTGAACCTTGGAATTTTGAGGAATTGATTATAATTGACATCTGAAAAGAGTTATCAGAGTTGTTTATTTTATTTACTATTGCAAGTTACTGGTTATCGAGTTTATTATTATTTTTTCTTTCTTACTTTATTATATACATTGTTTACAGGTTATGTAGTTGATGCCCCACCATAGCCTCGTCACTACTTCGTCGAGGTTAGGCTCGGCACTTACTCAGTACATGGGGTCAGTTGTACTGATACTACACCCTGCACTTTTTTGTTCAGATCCAGGTACCGGCCAGAGTTAGGAGATCTTAGTAGCTGAGCATTTTCGTTCGGAACGAGGTAGATCTGCTGGCATCCACAGATTCCTAGAGTCTTCTCTTTACTTTATAGAGGCTTTTTTATTTCGTTCGAAACAGACATATATACTTCTTTCAGCCATTATTTGTAGTATTCTTAGTATTTCGTGAATTGTGACACCAGACCCTAGGGTAGTTTTATAGTTATATATTTATTTCGTGGTTCGGTTTAATCATTGATCGTCATTCGTATTTCATGAAGTTATCTAGTGGAAAGTATTAGATTCGTATTTATTTTGAATTGTTCTATTATGTGTAAGTAACTTTAAAAGAAAATGGTTAGCAAATTTCTAACATTGGCTTGCCTAGTAAGTATTGTGTTAGGCGCACGATCCCGTGGTTTGGGAATTTAGGCGTGACAAGTTGGTATCAAAACACTAGTTTGCATAGGTCTCACAATTCACGAACAAGCTTGATTGAGTCTGAGGGATCGATACGTAGACGTCTGTACTTATCTTGTAGAGGCTGTGAAGTTAGGAACAAACTCAATTTTTATTTCTACATTGTCGTGCGACTCTTGGTTTCTCAAATACTGATTAAACTCTTCTACTCTCTCGCAGATGGAGAGAACACGTGCTTCTTCTTCCGCTAACCAACAATCTAGTCTTCCAGCAGCAGCAGCTCCTATTAGGGGCAAAGGTCGAGACCACGTCAGAGGCCGAGGCAGGGGCAGGACTCAGCCCGTTTCTCATACTGCAACCTCAACTGCAGAGCCCCAGATTTACATTTATGGGGGGCTCCAGCTCAGTCCGTTCCCGCTGGACCAGCTCAGGTTCCAGAGGGGTTTATTGCTACCCCGGTACTTCAGGATGCTTTGGTCATATTAGTGGGCCTTATGGAGAGTGTAGCCCAGACTGTCGCACTCCCTGTTGCAGCAGCCGCATCTCAGGCTGGAGGAGGGGTCCAACTCCAGCTTCCCACACTCCTAATCAGACTACTCCTCAGGTTCAGACCCCAGCAACTAATCCAGTTGGAGTAGTTCATCTAGTTGCTCCAGCGCCTTCCGTTGATGGGGCAGCTATGTCCACCGATGCTTTGTGGAGATTGGACAGGTTCATCAAGCTTTTCCCTATTCACTTCAGTGGTGCTACTTTAGAGGATCCATAGGAATATCTAGACAGTTGTCATGAGGTTCTTCGTAATATGGATATTTTGGAGGCCAATGGGGTCGACTTCGCTGCATTTCAGATGACTGGTTCTGCCAAGAAATGGTAGAGGGATTATTTTTTGACTAGACCAGTTAGGTCGCCTGCTCTGACTTGGGATCAGTTTTCTCACCTCTTTCTGGAGAAATTTTTGCCTATCACTACCATAGAAGAGAAGCGTCGTCAATTTGAGCGTCTTAAGTAGGGCGGCATGACAGTTACCCAGTATGAGAATCGTTTTGTGGATTTTGCTCGACATGCTATTCTTTTGTTGCCTACTAAGAGAGAGAGGGTTAGGAGATTTATTGAGGGTCTTGCCCGGCCCATCAGGCTGCAGATGGACAAGGAAACAAGGACTGAGATTTCATTTCAGGATGCAGCTAATGTGGTTAGGAGAGTCGAGACGGTTCTCGGTATGGGAGATCAGGGGTCAGACAAGAGACCTCGTCATTCTGGTAGATTCAGCGATGCCTCATCTGGAGGCGGAGATACTCAAGGTAGAGGCCATTCTTCCAGGACATTTATTTCAGCACTTCAGACGTCCCATGGTGCTTCAGGTGGTCTTGGCTCTTACTTGCATTATTCTTATCAGTCAGCTCTTATCAGAGCACCCCTTCTTCAGAGTTATTATCGTGGTCAGCCGATTCGTCAAGGTCAGCCTCAGTAGATGGGTGTTATCAGTGTGGTGAGTATGGGCACATTCGGAGATCTTGTCCGAAATTTATGGGTAGTAAGCCTCAATACCAGAATTCTCATGCTTTAGTTCCGGAACCAGCTGCAGCACCACCTTCCCAGCCAGCCATGGGTAGGGGTCAGGTAGTCAGAGGTAGAGGTCAGAATGTTAGGGGTGGAGGTCAGCATGCTAAAGGTGGAGGCCAGCCTGCCAAAGGTGGTGGCCAGCCCGTTAGAGGTGGAGGACCACCTGTCAGAGGTCTTCCCGGTGATGCAGTTCAAGGTGGTGGGCCCCAGCCCCGATTATATGCATTCCCAGCCAGACCCGAGGCGGAGATCACCTATGCAGTTACCACAGGTACCATTTCAGTTTGTAATAAAGATGCTTCAGTTTTGTTTGATCTAGGGTCTACTTATTCTTATGTGTCATCCTATTTTACCTCGTATTTGGTTGTGCCTCGCGATTCTTTGAGTGTCCATGTTTATGTGTCTACGTCAGTGGGGGATGTTATTATTGTAGATCGTGTATATTGTTCATGCGTAGTCATTATTGAGGGTCTTGAAACAAGTGTAAACCTTTTGCTTCTTGACATGGTCAATTTTGATGTCATATTGGGCATGGATTGGTTGTCACCTTATTATGCCATCTTGGACTGTCACGCTGATGCGTGGCTAGAATCCATAGTTTTAAGCATTATGTACCTTACATTTTATGTGCTTTTGTGATAAAAATACACGTCATATGTGCATAATGGAGTCTATTTCATGTGTAGGTGAATTGGAGATGGAAGTCGAGCTAAATGGGTTCTTAAACGTCAAAAATACGCTCAAGAGTCGAAAAGGAGTGACCCGGGGCATAGCCAGGCGTTTTGTCCTTAAAGCCTGGCCTGCCCATGCTTTAGTGGGGCGTTTGGGGCTTAAGGTCTGGCCTACCCAGGCTATAGTGGGGCATTAGAGCCCAAACGCCTGGCCTACCCAGGCTATAGCTGGGCGTTTGGGGCTAAACGCCTGGGGCCCCTGGTCCGGTAAATTTCGAGTTTTGAAGGTTTTAAGTGTTTCCCGGTTTGAATAGAAGTCTCCTACACGTTTAGGGTTTGCCAAAAACATATAAATAGACCCAAAAACACAACTTTGAAAGGAGGATGCCATTTTTGGAGAGAAGATACACACAAGATTATTGAGGAAGCAAAGGATTATCAGTTTTCTTCATCTTATTCTAGTATTTTCCATTTATGAAAAACTTATGCAATTGTTTGATTCTAGTATGAGTGGCTAAACACCCATTGTTCTAGGGTTGTGGTTTAGCCATGAATATTGTTATTCGACATTAACTTAACCTTGATTATAGTTCACTCAATATATGGTTGTTTCTTCAATTCTGTGTTTAATTGCTTAATTGTCTGGCCAACAGTTAGGTTCTATATACTATCTATGTTATGCTTGGGAAAGCCGTATATAGATTAGAGAAGAATTTAAGAGAGCGCGATCTTAACCCTTCAGGGGAGCGGATTTGTGGTTAGGATAGGAATATACCTAGTCACCGTGCTTAATTAAACATCGTAATCTTAGTGCGTTCTAATAGATTAATTTCATAGGAATATAGGCGTTAATCTATTGAGAATAGGCGAGTAGTACTTCGGGAGAAGGCTACGAGAGCAATTATCGATTAATTAGCAACCATGAGTGAATTATATAAAAGGGGAGAGTTAATTAGAATGCAATACGAGTGTTGAACTGATCACAACCCTGGAATATTTGTTTCTACTGAATACACACAACAATATTCTATGTCACTTGATAATTAGTTAGTTCATAGAATCTTAGTATAAATTAGTTACATTCCTGGATTTTGTTTTGGCTCGATTAAATAACAATTAGAGTGATTCAACAAGTAGTTTATGCAATTCCCTATGGGTTTGACATTCAATTTAACATTATATTACTTGCTACGACCACGTATACTTGCGTGTGCGTTTGGGACCAACAAGTTTTTGGCGTCGTTGCAGGGGACTTGAATATAGACTACTTTTTAGTTACTTGCTTTAATTGGTTATTTCATTGAGTCTAACGTCACGTGATTTTTGCTCTAATCTCAGGAACTTTGAGTAAATGCATAAGGTCAGAAGCCAGGATAGACTTGACGGCTTTGACCCCGAACTTGAGAGATCATTTCACAGGAGATTGCGAGAAGCAAGAGATACAGACAATAATCAGGACTTCATCCGATTCCTTGTGAACATGGCAGAGGAACAACACATGGTTGTTCAGGAGGTGGCAATCCCCAATACTTCTAATGTCACCTCCAGCATCGTGAAGCCCAGAATCACGGGGCACTTTGAGCTGAAACAGAACATGATCCAACTACTACATGCAAACGGGCAGTTTTTGGGTCTTCCACATGAGGATCCACAACACCACATCCTGAACTTCTTGGAGATTAGTGATACTTATATCACTAACGGGGTCAAACCAGATTATGTGAGGCTCACACTTTTCCCATTCTCTATATTGGGCGAAGCAAAGCGATGGCTGAAGGCAGAACCAGCTAATTCCATCACAACATGGAACGATCTGGCGAGAAAATTTCTGGCAAGATTCTTCCCTTCAAGAAAGACCGCAAAGATCAGGAGTGAGATAGTCCCATTTAGACAGAAAATAGGTGCATTGTTATATTCAGCATGGGAAAGATTCAAGGGACTACTCAGAGACTGTCCTCATCACAATCGGGCAAACGAGGTGTTAGTTCACACTTTCATTGAGGGACTCCATCCGCAAACAAAAATTGTGGTAGATGCAGCATCCGGAGGTCAGGTGTTGGAGAAGAATTATGATGAAATATTTGCATTACTGAATAAATTCTCCAAAAGCAATCCAGACTGGCAAGGTGAGATGGGGAGAAATGTGGTTTAGAAGTCGCCAGGGGTTCTTGAACTAGATGTAATTTCAGCATTGTCAGCCCAGATTTCCACATTGACTAACCAAGACAATCAGATGAACCTGATCATTAACAAGCAACAGGCAAAACCAGTGCAACCAGTTCAACAGATTCAGGTATTTTATGAAGTTTGTGGAGAGGGTCACATGAGCAATCTATGCCAGCAAATCCAGAGTCTGTATATTTTGTGGGTAATGTAAATCGAGGCCAACCAATCAGTATGGGGACACCTACAATCCCAACTGGAGGAACCACCCAAATTTCTCTTAGGGTGGTAATCAAGGCAATCAGAATCAATATCGGCCTCAAGCACCTCAACAACAATACAGACCACCTCAGGTTGAACAATCATCTAGCTTTTAGGAGATTATGAAGAGAAGGATGAACGATCAACTTGCTTTCAATCAGAAAATAATGGCTGATCACCAGGACCAAGCAGCAACAATGAGAAAC